>RXPK01001795.1:0-101782 GCA_004143645.1 Protaetia brevitarsis
TTTAAGATTTCAAATTGTCCCCCTCCCACTCTTGGGCGGGTGAGGTGGGGATCGAGCTCGGCACCATTCAGTGAGCTCCCTACATTATAACAAATCTTATTTAAGATCTTTTTTTGATTGATGCAGTGTTTTAGAGATATTCCGTTGTCTCAAGATAAAAAACTCACCCTGTATAACAAACTCAAATTTGCGTTGACCATAAAGAAATATTCTTTTTTTCGCAGTATAACATTAAAAATTGTAATTAATATATGATAATATGTATATTAATATTTTTATTTTTATAATGACTTGCCAAGTCTCTACTTCTGGTGAGCTTATACTTTTATGCGGATGATAGTACTTGTGTGGTGCGACAGTAACAGACAGAATTACTAAATAACTTACAAAAGATTTAAACAATTTTAGGAATGGTTACAAAAAATAAATTATATCTTAATAAGAATAAAACATCGTTTATTAATTTTACACCTGGAATTAATAATATAATGAAAGTTATTTACTTCAAGTTGATGATGATCTATTAAACAAGTTGCACATACAAAATTGCTTAGACTTTTTTTGGAAAACAGTTTAAGTTGGGAAACGCATATCTCCTACCTGGAAACGAATTTGTCGCCTATATGTTATTCTTATATCCGCTTGAGAGATCTTGTGGAAAAGAAAGATATTGCTATCGTTATTATTCAACATTTGCATGCCAGACTTAAGTATGGGTTATGTTTTGGGGGCATCGTCATTTATTCATAGAATTTTGTCTTACAGATAATGGCCGTTAGGAATATAGTTGGTGCGAATAGGCGAATTTCTTGTAGGCCTATATTTTGATCTTTAGATATTTTAAACTCTCCATCTCTATATATTTTGAAGTTTTATTTATGTTTAAATATAATGAAAAATTACTTTCACAACAAATAATTCATATCTCACAGTTACTATACTAGACATGGAGAAATGGCTTTGCGTTCCTCTCCATTATTTATCCACGTATGAACGATCTCCAAACTATATGGGTATAAAATTATATAATGCGCTTCCTAGTGAAATTAAATGTACAAAGAACTTGGCCGTTTTTAAAAACAAATTAAAAAGGTTCTTGATAGAGAATGTTTTTACTCATGCGAAAGAATATTTAGGACCATAGTTGTCATTATTATAAGTTGTTTTCTGTTGATTAAGTATTATTATTAATTAGTTAATTAGTTTGTAGGCTTGCCGTAGTGCACTTAATATCTAATCTTAATTTAAGTTTGTCTTCTTTCTTTTGTGACTTGTCTTATACCTTTCGGTCTAATAGACAATAAATTATTATTATTATTATTATTATGGCTTTACAACAGTAATTATTGTATCTGCCGACATCTAATACATCTCTGAAAATTTACGCATTGTCGACACAGAAATCAATAAAGAAATTCTTGAATTTATAAAAATCATATTTTCTCCTTTCTCCAAATGTCCGTTAAAAACGGAGTAAAAAATCGCTTCCCAAAGTTATTATGTCGAAATTCGTTTCAAATTCAATTGGAAGCGTAATAATATCGTTATGCAGCGCTCTGATTCCAAATTAGTACCTTCGAATATATCACTCTACATTTCCTAGCTTGCTACACACCAAATACAATATGTAATGTTTACGTAGCAGATTCACGAAGTGAACAACCTCACCTCTGTAGGTTGTCATGCACATTACATATGTATGATATCTTACACTGCGTTCAAAGTTGTCACGGGCCCATAAGACTTAATCATAGATACGTGCCCACAACGCAATGGCCTGTTATTTCGTGTAGGCACACGAAACCCGTGCCTCAACCGTAGACACAGCAGCCGGTAAACAATGCGGCGTTACCTCGGAAAGTGTTCCCGATAAAGGACGCGCGCACTTACAGCACACAAATCCTCTTATACGGGATCCCGCTTCCGAGAATATCAGAACCGAAAACCTACGCCAATGCGCTCATAGCACAACGCACAAGGAAAAAGGATGCGATTTAAAAACGCCCCACGTACGAGTGAGACGTTTGTATTTTTTATCGGAGGAACGTGAGGATAAGAAGTGGAGCGGTCGAGCTCCTGGAATGTATCTTTTTATACATAGGTCTACGTGCGGTAAAGTGGTAAAGATTACAGATATGCAGTTCTCGGATTAAAAAAGCATAATAGCAAAGAAGGTGGGGTGATGTTTTACTAAAGTTTAGAACATTTTTTGTCGTAACTCACATTTCTACAACAAAGGCCATTACCAATCTATTTTTTTTTACCTTAATATTGAACACGTCTTTTGTTATAAACTTTTCTATTTTGTTTCATGTCACATATTACAGTTGTCTTATTCGTTACAAGGAGTAAGTTTTATCTTAATGGCAATGACTTGGAGTGTTATTCCTATGGGCGATTCCCTCCAGCCAGGATTAAAAGTCCCATATGGTATTCTGTTGGAAAAGCGGTTATCCTGTAAGATATGAAAAAAATAGGATTTTTCAAATAAACTGCAAGCAATTTAATCCGTGGGATAAGAAATCGAGCAAGCGAATGGCATGTGAACAACGCAGTAAATAAATACCAGCTGTGAATCCAGCTAGGGAAAATAATACACGGTTTACTGCACAAGTGTGTACGAATCATATGGCAGAACATAACTACAAAACGAAATAGTTAAGGGGTAACGGTTTTAGCGCAAATCATTTTTAGGATGATTAATATTTTTTATGATTTACTGGATTTGAAATTGACGTAATAGCCAATATGTTTTTATTTTACGAATATATAGAATTAGATATACCACACATCGCTAACTAAATAGTAGCCACATTTTTAAATGCATAAATTTATGAGTTAAATTTTCATTTGTTTCCATTAATTCTACATTGTTTTAGAATACAAGAAAAGACAGAAGGACAACCGTTGTCCTAACTTTACCGAACTAGAAAAAGAAAGATTGATGGATGTTGCATATAAATTAATATAAGTCATTAATAAATCTATTTTACACACTTTTTATTCGTTTTTACATCTAAACCACCAAAGCTTTCTCGCGTGCCTTTCCACCATTATAAATAAAAGTAATGTGGTTATGTTAATGTAATACATACCTATTAACTTGAGGATAATAATTTATCGGTAGGGTCGAGTAACAGATAACTTTTGCGTCATATTTCCGAAGGATAACACTTATCAATGGGTGAAGAAAATAAGTATTATTACTTATCTGTCAGTTAAAGTTATCGTATAGTTATCCGTGACTGAAGAAATCGGCCCTATATCACACAGGTTGTTATGATTCCAAAATAAATCATTCCATTTTTCAAAATAAGCTCACAAGGTAACACTAACTCTATAGACTGAAAGAGTGCTATGCCACCATTTTTTCTCTGCCCCCAATTTAGGGGGATACAGCGCCCTTCAAAGTTTGAGCGATTTTTAATTTTTTAGGAATATACCCCGAAAGTTGTACTTTTCCTCCCTAGGGTGGAAAGTAAGTGACATTGACCTGATGAAACTGTACATCTTATAATATGTGACGTTATTGATAGATGACATTGGTACATTCGACCCAGTCTCAGTCAATTTAACAGATAATTGCTAAGTTATTAAATATTAAATTTCAATTAAAATATTGAACACGTTTTGAAAAACGACGCTTTAAAAAAAATATTTGACAGATTAAGCCTAGCATCTATCATGTCACTCACAGGTATATCTTTACTATTTTTAGACATTTAATTAGTTAAAATTAGACTGGCTGGAAAAAAAATCGTATTCAAACCACGTGAGAAAAATGGTATTGCATGCGTTGGGCAATTACACACCTCGCTTTCGGCTTATAATATTTGCCCACGGCCTGCAATAGGGCACTCTCCTCTCTTGGTTTAAAATATACTATTTCAACAGCCCTGCTTTAAAGGTTTCCTATTTAATTTCTACTTTAGTTTTTAAAGTCCACCGCCGAAATGAATTATTTTTCCATCGATACTGGCATTTTCAAATTTTGTGAGAACGTATTCAGCAATAAATCGTAATTTGTCCGTGTAGATTAACACTTTCTTCTCATCTGTATAACTGTCATAGTGACTTCACTTTTTTAAATTTATGTTTAGCCCCATCGAGAGAACGTCGCTTAGATTTACAACTTTTCCAGTACTCTACAGCTCTAGTTTTGTAATTTAGGTCAATAACATTTCCGTCTTCTTATATTTCCCCTTATATTTCTTCAGTAGGACCCCAGATACCGTAGGAGTGTGTTGTCAGTATGTCCTCTACTCCGATATGCATGCTTACAACGCTTAGTTCGAAGTATATCGTGCCGCTTGGAGGACTTTGTTACATCAATTATGATCGACATTGTACGATAAAGACAACATTTTCGTTCAAACACACAAGATTTTTATTTATGAAAAGTTTGAAATGTGAAACCGTGTAAAAACAACGTAAATAAGGATATAATCATCTTAGGTAAGAAATGGGTTCGCTTATCAAATAACAAATACATTTTTGTCAGTAATTCCACTTTTTGCAATATAAATTCATCATAGAAACATTAATACGGTTAAAATTAAATTTCAAAATTCGCCAGCGTCTTCGGGACGTTCATTTGAGTAATTCTATGCTTAAAAGACGGGCAATGAGCATGTCAAACAATTGCAGGTAAAAGATTACTTAATATCCGAGTTCGTGCCGTGAATACATATTGAATATCATATAGATATTAGTAGTACCACCTTGTAAAAGTTTTCCCCAGTGTTCGCAAACTGTTTAGCGGTTATACAAAATTCCTAACCAAACAAAATTGCTAAACGAAATTTCTTATAAGTATTTTAAAATTTAGATTAGGATTAAGTAATACGTTTTTTTTATGATTGATAGGACCAGGATACCTTTGGAGGACGAAGTAGTGGGCATCAGGGGTTTCAAGCAGGTCGGGGATCCTGGAAATTGGCTCAGGACAGGACATATCGTCAGGAAAATCGTCGTTTGGAGAAAATTACCCAACAGATATAGGTAAATTGTGGATAAAATTTAATGGTGATAAACTTTGTTTAACAATTAGCCATCATTTTTAGGTTTGGAAATTGGGAAATAAATCAGATTCTTATCAAAATAGCCATTACATTTTACAAAATTAATCGAGACACCTCCGTCTCTCACGCAGGTTGGCTAGTGAATCCATTTGAATTGTAATCATCTAACAGACTTCGATAGCGATTGTCTTTCGTCAGGGGGAAACTGCCTTTGAGAAATCCATTATTTTCACCGAAGTGAGGGCAATATAAGATATTTAATATATGATGTCCAGTGTTCAAGTGGAACTAGAAATGTTTACACAAAATAAAAATAAATAATTATTGCAAAATTTTGGAATTTGACCGAACCGAATTCCAGCAATTTGCCTTGTCTTTTTGTTGACATATCAATGCACTTGGATTGCAAGTACCTATAAATAATAAATAAATTTAAATTAAATAAGTACACTGTGAAAAAAGTAAGAATGTTCTCTCGAACTGAAACTTGATCCAACTTTGATCTAGGAATATCTATTAAAAAGAAGGTAAATCGAGCACTTTGAGATATACTGATAACTAACAGGAAATACCAATAAACTTCAGTCTCACAAATTCTTTAATCTTCAAAAACACTAACATCTTCAGGTGTACATACAAGTGTATTGTCAAATACTAAATGCGTAAATATAGTAGTATATCCTAGCTACACAATTAATCATCAGGATACTATATTCAATAAATTCTAATATATTGTAATTAAGGGTGTTAAATCAGTATTGAGCAAGCTATTATAGTTTTTTCATATTAAATAGCTCCCACATATTAAGATTCTTACCAATTTGAAGACTTAATTACTCTAAATCATCAATTGAAAAAGTATGTCTGTATTACAAAATGATACCCAAAGCGGATTATCGCATTGTGTTTATATATATGATAATAAATGCTCTTTTAATCTAATCTCCGCATTCCTCTTTGTTTGACCTATATATACTTATTACAACACCGCATTTGATCTTATAAACCCCAGAACATTTTTTAAATCAATAATTCAATATTAAATTTTAATTTATTTCTTAAAGTATTAGAGTTTTTGGAAAACTGGACTAAGATTGTATTTTTACACAATTTAATATCTGTTTACCCATAATTTATTAAAGTTAAATCTGCAAAACTTTTCTCAACTTTTTCTCTGGATAACGAAATGTACATTTGTGTTTTGAAGATTAAAGAATTGTGAGACTGAAGTTTATTGTATTTTCTTTTGGCTTCACTATCTTTGTAAAATTTACTATTCAAATTCTAATATTTAATTTGATGTGTAGGTATTTCACTACTGATCATCTTTACCTTCTGAAGGGGACATTCTGAAGGAAATGCGCTTGCAGCACTTGTCAAATGCAGAGATTTCCGTCATCACTTGGACATCGTCTGGCTGTCTACTGCTACATTTTATATCCTTTTTTTGTTATATTCTTTTTTTTTAAATACATAAAAGATTCCAGGAGAACAACTCCCCGACGGTGAAACTTTCAAAGAATGGACATCTCTTCAAATTGTCTGTTGAGTTTAATGAATTAATCAAGAAATTAGATATTCTGATCTACTAAACTAATGTGAGTGTGACTATTGCAGCATATCGTAGGAAACGTAAAGTCATGTGAATCGACGCTCTTTTCTGTCCTGTGGTGGCAACCATTCTTCTTATGCTGGTTCTCCGATTCTCAGAAATTTCATGAAGAACAGCTTCAGTGTGGTTTCTTTGCGCAGGCTCTCGCTCATTAGTTTTTTTTCCGCGAAGGATCCTGTTTGCCGGAGCCATATGAAACAGTTCATGATGGTTGTCCGACAAGGATGTCTTCGGTTCGGGTAGCATTCTGCGTACTCTCTTGCAGCTGCTGAAGTGTTTCCTCCACAATAGCCAAAAAAAGAGGCATTTTTAAAGGTTCTACGAGCGAAATCCAAAACTGTCAAAAATACAACAAAACTGCTTACATGACAACTGTCAAAAAGCCTACGTCAAGTGCACTGGATCTAAATAAGCTACCAGTTGAGCCAAATGCGCCCATGATTCATCTAAATTAGTTACCGTAACCAGTGACTTTCAGCGCTTTTGACCACCCTGATCTCGAAAACGGTTGAGAATTGGAACCTATGCTGACTGGAAGTGTTTTGCTAATTTTGATTACAAGGAATAAACCCTATGGAAATATGCAACTCAACGGGGAGGACACCCTGTACCATGTGATTCAAAATGATTGTCGTAAGGAAAAAAACTGTTTCCGGAAAAATTATCTATACTTATTACCAATTTAATGAGCGAAGTTAGCTACATACAAATTCATACATTAAATGAATTTTCTTGACATTTAGGACATTGGCGTGGCGTGTTGTAGTATTCTTTCGATTTTTTATTTTATATTTTTTTTCAAATCGTTTATATTACATCTAATATCACCAACAATAGTATTTTGAATACTGGTAAGAAAATTAGGGAATTTATCTGTGCTAATAGCTCAACAAACAGGTAAAAAATCAATATTAACATTAAGTGAAATAGTTTATTACGTTTTATAAATTTATAGGCTTATCATACATTTCAGTTAAAAAAAAGTTACATTTTCATCCCTATAAAGTTTCTACGGTACAGGAATTATTACCATCAGATAGGTGATTGGAATATTGTCATTGGTTTAATAACAATTTAGGGACGATGACTTGCTAAACAATCATTTTTCTCGGATGAAGCTTGGTTTTATCTAACAGACTATATCGATTTACAAAACTATTGTATCTGGTCTGCAGAAAATCCACACGAATTTCGAGAAACGCAATTGCATCCCGTAAAAGTTGGAGTTTGGTTAGCTATGTCCAGGGAACAAACAATAGGGCCAATTTTCTTCGAGGAAACTATAACAGCCCAACGTTAGCAACAGATGTTGGAATTGTTTATTGCAGAGTTACAAGAAAATGACCTTGAAGCAGGTCTTTTCAGCACGATAATGCTCCAGCACATACTGCTCGACAACCTGCCAATATCTCAACAGTTTTTTGCTGACAGGTTCGTTAGAGCACAAAGATGGCCACAAGATCGCCGGATCTAACCCCATTAGATTACTTCATTTTCGGCTATCTAAAATAGGATCTATAGAAACCGCATGCATACCGGTAGAAGAACTGAGAGATGCAGTTTTGTCACTTAATAATTATACTAATTGTATGTTATAATTTAAAGTAGTAAATAAATTTACTTAAACACCAGTTAGTAGTGAATTGTAAAATCATAATTTAGTAAAGTTAAATGAAATAATTACATTTCATTTTAAAGCAGAAACACCAATCCTCGTCGTTTATATAATGCGAGTTCAAATATAGGTTACGTTTTCCTTATTTATGACAGATTCGTTTACTTTCTATGTTCCAACACTGATTTAGTTCAAAACCTTCCTTACAAACACGCGGCATATACCTACACCCTGTTACTATCTATAGGAGCGGATTTGACAATCATTTTGAATCTCTGTGTATATTGCAATGCTAAGCGTAATCTATGATATTATTATAATATTTAAACTATTCTTCATTCGTTGCATTGAGAATACTTCAAATTAAAACAGAAAACTGCGTTTAGTCTCAAACATAGTTTAAACATTATCAGTTCTTCTCTTCTTAGCAAGACCTTTTAAAGTTTTCTATTTGTAGATGCTCCATGCTGTAAGGGTATGATATTAATAGATAAATAGGAAAGTTCCAGTACAAATTCAAATAGATGTAAGGAATAAGAGGATCTTATTTTAGCTATTACTTCTCAAAAGTTACAAAACTGAAAACACGAATCCATGAAACGCCTATACCAGACACAACAAAGCTCCCGGTTATTCTTGGTCTGTGGGTTGCGCGCAGCGACCCTTCGTGGCCGGTTTGCCGTCTCGGCAACCTGATCCGACCATAAGGGCCCCGAGAACTAGTTTAAATTCAACCTCTATCTAGACACAACAATGGTTATATCTCGTTTCGGAGTGGCATTTTTACGAAAATCCGTAGGTTTATAACCTCGTTAACGGTCTCTTCAGCTTTCATATGCGCACGAACGTACTCGCGGCCAGCATCTATACATATAAGTCCGTACAGGCAGGCGTACATACATACCTTACGATACGTCTGTATATAAGGTGCACGTATACATAAAACACATTATGCGGTGCCATTTATGAACACGAACACGTGCAAAGGAAGGGCCGGCCCGGCGACAAAAGGCGCAGCAGCGCCCGCTAGCTCGCCTGTCGCGTTTGATTTCGTGACGGCATAAGAATTTCTTAATGATAACGTCTAGTGAATAAATGTCAGTTTTGTTCACGTGGGATGGGGCTGTTTTGTATAGTATAGTTTAGTATGTATGCACGCTGCACGTGTAGGAACGGAAAAAGGAAAAGAAATTAGCATTAAATGTACAACGATTAGTTTAGTTGCGATTCTATTGTATACATTGTAATAAGTATAATATAATTCACCTGAAACCAGTGGCGGCCCGTGACAATATTGAGCGGTAGGGCTAATCTCCGGCCGACTTTGAAGTGGAAAATATATTAAGTTCTTATCGGGAATACTTGTCTACTTAAATCTAAATACTAACGTATTTCCTTCGAACTTGCATATATTTAATCTTCAAACTGCACGTACATACATGAGTCACTTGTTTACATTTTCCCACCCAACTAACGCAAAATTATTCAGGTGTTTTTGTGATTTCACATCGACGAAAATATAACACAACACAGAGCACATGAATTATTTAAGCGAATATCGTCGAGTAAAATATAATGGATATTCTAAGGGTAAGCGGGCGTATTTCTTACAAAGAATGGAAAACACAATTTTGATTTTCTTTGTTTGTTTACCTTAGCAAATGGGCTTGTTTTTGTTTACTTAAAACACTATTATGATGTATTTTTCAGAAATAATTCCCTTGTTATATTTATTGCCGAACATATATTTTCTTTACACACATTTTCAATAACGTTGAAATCAAAGCTGCGTGAGAGCCAATGCAGAACATTTACGTGTTATGTCAATCCTTCACCGCTCATACTGACCTGCTTGTATATACAGGGCTATTTCAATATATGCGACAAACTTTAAGCGCGTTCTTATTTTGATCATAAAAGTTCATAAGAACATATGTCCAAAATCGCTCAGTTCTAAAGTTATACAATGTTTAATAGTAAGTTAACATAATTAATGTTTTTATTATAAATTAACAAAATAATTAGTAAAACAAAATTAACTTATACTAACTGTTGAAAATGACCGCCCCTAACTGCAATACAAACTTCTATCCTCCGTCGCATTGACTGGCGTGTCCGTTCTAAAATACCAGGGGTATTTCGAATTGTTTGAAAAGCTGCGATAATACAATTTCTCAGTTCATCGACATTTTCAATGGGAGTCGTATAAACTAATGATTTAAGGTGACCCCAGAGAAAAAAATCCAAAGAATTTAAGTCTGGAGACCGAGGAGGCCACGGTTGTGGGCCTCCCCGTCTTATCCACCGATCTGGATACGTATTGTCCAAAAACTCGCGAGCAACTAAACTAAAATGCGCTGGAGCACCGTCATGCATAAAATACATTTGTAATCTTAATTGCAACGGAACCTCTTCCAGCAGTAGGAGTAGCTCCTCTTCAAGAAAATTGCGGTATACCTCGCCATTTAATCGCATCGGTAAAAAATGTGGACCTATCAAGTGATCTCCAACAATTCCGGCCCACACATTGACAGAGAATTGATGTTGATGACGGGCATTCACTAGTTCGTGCGGATTTTCTTCGACCCATATGTGATTATTATGGAAATTAATAATCGCGTTCCTAGAGAAAGTAGCCCCATCGGTGAAGAATATTTGAGCCAAATAGTCAGGATTTTGTGCGATTTTGTGTTGCATCCATTAACAAAAAGCCACTCTTTGCGGAAAATCTGCCGGCAAAAGTGCCTGCACGCGTTGAATGTGATATGGATACAACAGTTGATCTTCCAATATTCTCCAAATTGTGGCCTGACTAATGTCTAAAGCAAACGCAATTTTTTCTGGTGCTTGTAGTAGGATGTTCCTCAATTTCATTTAGTACCATTTCTTCAACTTGTGGAGTTCTCACTGTAGATGGGTGCCCGTTATCAGTCGTCCGTTTTTTTTAAATTTCCCGTTTCACTAAGACGTTGGTGAAGACGGCAAATATTGAATGATGCGGGATGAACGGTTCGGTATCGTTCTTCATAAAGACGTCTAGCAGCACGCGAGTTTCCATTGGCAAGACCGTAAACGAAATGCATATCACACATCTGAGCATTCGTGTAATTCATTTTAGGAAACAGAAACTGGCAATAAACTGAATGAATATTCTGACAACTATTGACAAATAAACAATTCCCTCTCAACACAATAGTTTTTGAAGAACCAACTGTGATATTATATCGTGTTAGTCATACTTCATAATTTATTATTAAACATTCAATATCTTTAAAACCAAACCCTTTTGGACATATACTCATATGAACTTTTATGATCAAAATAACCTCAGGAATGAGCTTCTTAAAGTTTGTCGATATATTGAGAATACCATTAATATAATGTATATGCTGGATAGAATGTGTTTAGATTTAATCCTTTAATTTTTAATTTAATGTACTACATGTTTCGGCCTAGGCCATCCTCAGGTATATTTTGTAATTTGTTGAAAGAGGTAATGAAAATTGGCAGATTTTACATCTAGAAAATCTATTTCACTAAATTGAATTTATTTATATTGGAAAAGAGTACTGTAGTAGTACCAGTATTCTCTCAACTTCCAAAGTAATAACAGTTTCAAAATTTGGTGATTAAAACTTTTTTCCAATATAAATAAATTCAATTTAATGAAATAGAAAAGCCTCTACATACCTAAATCAATCTTAACTAACCTTTCAGAAAAATTTTCCATCTAATCCTTTCGTTTTCATTACAATTTATAATAACAAAACCGTTTTCTGTAATTGCTTAGTCCTAAGGACTGAACAAAAAGATTCACACTCTCTTATAAAACACAACGTAGGTGGTACCTGCACAGTGTATCTATCTTACCAGTTTTTTTTTCTAATGGATTCAGTCCATGGATGCAGTCGATATTGCGAAAAAACAGTCTAAGAGTTTATAAATAATGATGATTTAAACTCTGCTTTAGCTGCTTCCTGTATATTAAATAAAACAGTCTCCTAGTCTCGAGACATGTTCTTCATATTTCCTTCTTTTTCGCCATTTTATCAGTGTGTTTCTTTTTATTTCATCGGAAAGACAGTCGGAATATATTTTAAAACTGATTACTAACTATATAAGAGAATATTATTTCAAATTACTGATTTATATAAATTTAAAGCTTTTTATAATGTAATTATGATCGAACATATTAGTTACGAAGTAATAGTTATAATGAATATGCACATTGATAAATACTACTAATTATAAAATAGTTTTATTATACCTTCCATATATATTAAATTTAATATATCCCACTTAGAAGTTTAATAGCTGGTTTTGCAAGTTAATAACTATTTTATTTATTATTGATTTATATTTATACAAAAGGAAGTGAACAAGAGATGAAAGATACCAGTATCTTTCATCTCTTGTTAAATCAACTCTTACTAAGCGGAAACATCTCTGCAAAATCATGAAGAAAAAAAAAAAAACACAAAAAAACAAGGTAAGTACAGGATTCGCTACAGAATCTTCCCACATTTCTTCTTGTTTCTCATGCTTTTCCTCAATGGGATTCTTATAGCAGGCATTTTAAATTATAACATCACCGATAACGCATAATACAAAAAGAAGTGAGTACTAAAAGTCGTCGTTAGTGTAAGGGAATTAAATTAGAAGGAGTAAATGTGCAATGTGTTTGTGCGGTGATCGGTGATACATTTTAACTGACGTCCTCCACGTTGGAAAAGACACGTACGTACATCATGAATGATTCGAAAGTAAGTAAGTGCGTAAGTTTTCGAAACCGCTTTTATAAAAGACAATCCTTATAATGATCCGTAATTTTATGTATTTTCGCTTTATCACAGCGAATTTCTTTTTGTATCTATCATTTTCAGAATATGTTTCAGAATATGGTAATGCACTGAAATCGACAAAGCGTTTCCTCAAATTTTCCTGTCAAAATTGACATATACTCTACGTAGCTGTGCGTTTCGTGTTTGAATTTTACTTATTTGGTCATTCCGTGTTATTGTTTGTTAATTTTCACATACAGTCTTTCTCTAGATCAGGGGTCGGCAAACTTTTTTAGGACAGGGCCAAATCGTAACGAAAATTAAGTTCAGCGGGCCAGGTTGTAAACTCTAACTGTATATTTTTTTATTAAGTGTTCCTCTGTGTTTCATTGAACCAAAAACAATGTACCAAAAAGTTTCCGTCGTGTCATACAGGGTGTTTAAAAATTACTGACTTGTCAAAGAATCTTAAAGTTACCAAACTTTTCATTTTTCAAAAATACCCTGTATATTCTTATATTTTTCTCACAACATTCCCCATAGGCTTCAGTGGTTTTATTTTAATTTATTCCCATTATTTATTAACTTTTCGAAATGGTCAAATAATTTTTACCTGGTGGATTATAAATAACATTACAATAAATTATTATTGCTAGTAAATATTATAATAATCATTGTTTTCTATATGTTAGTATCTAGAAAAGTACGCAATATATAAACCAAACAGTAAATATTAAATATTAAAAGTTTATCTTCATCTGGTTCGCATTTTGCAAAATGAGGCAAAATGCGAACAAAAAGTTCATTAAATGTTTGTGTGATAAGAATTTACAGAGGATTGAAATAGCTACATAATGGAATCTTTGCAGACAATGTGGTAATAATAATAATAGACAGTGAAAAACAAAGAAAATTTGAACATATGGAAAGGAAATATGGAAGAAGAGGGCATGACAATAAACATAGAAAAAGCTAAAATCCTCGGAAACCAGAATGTTGAAACTAAAATTGGAATGAATGATACTAAAACAGAGCAAATGAGAAATTTAAATATTTAAGAGTAACTTTGGAAGAAACAGGAAAACAAGAAGCTGGAATAAACGATTGATAAAACAATCAAGTACTACGCAATAAACCAAAAATTTATTAATAAAAAAGACAAAAAAGACAAACCTATAGTAGTGTTATGAAGAAAGCCAAGAAAGATAAGATTCCACTATTTTAGGCATTTGGAAACACATCTCAGTAGTTCAATATCTGCTACTTCTGAAGATTTGGGCACCTTGAAAACATCTGACCAGAAAATTTTGAAGTAAAATCGGATCCATTTTTAGGAATTCTCTAATCCAATCTATCATCAGAAATGAATTGCGACATATTTTTTTTTTGTAAAACTTCAACGAATGTTAGTGTTTTATTTAAAATAATTTGAAGGGACGAAAATTCAGTTGAGAAGGCATAAGAAGCAGAAGCAATAATTACTATTAATGGACGGAACGATTGTAGAAATTCTTTCTCATTTAAAATAATTCTCTAAAGTTCCAAAAATCTCAATAAAACTGTTCCACTATTGCACCATCAAACTGGCGATGGTTAACTCGCCGAGAATCAATAAAGTTAACCACTGTCACAACTGGTTCAATAATGCAAAATAGATAGAGGTGTTTGATGAATTATGCAATGACTTGTTGAAAGGTTTGCACAAAACAAAAATACTTGGGCAGTATCAACAATGACTGTTGACTCATCAAGAACTAACAAAAACCACTAGACACTTTTTGCTTTCTCCATTAACAAGCGTATTGTGATATTCTCAATTTATCTGACAGTTGCTTGAGCTGAGAGGTCAACAGAAAAACAAACCCTCTTCTTTGGGCACACTTCTTCGGCTTTATCGCAAATCTATTCATGAATATTTCAAATTTAATTCTAAATTAGGTTAGAAATATTATTGCGAAATACGCCGAAAGCGGGCCGGATTTGGCCCGCGGGCCGTAGTTTGGCGACCCCTGCTCTAGACTACGCCTTCATTTCGCATTGAGAGCGTAGCGTGTTTTTTTTTTGTAAAATGTCATTCACACTGGACAAGATAAATTTATTTGGAGACGTACTTTCGAAATAGTGAGCGAGGAGGTGATGGGCAGTGGAGATATTCAGCTGTGCTTTGTGCTGTAAAATTTATAAATCATTTTGTCGAAGTGTAAATTGATTATGAAACTTTCCCTCGACACATCAATCGCTTCAGAGGAACTGGAAGTGTTTTGAAGGAAAAGTCACCAGGTCCCCCATTAGTTTTCATCAAAAAAGTGGTGGAAGACGTATTTTCGCGTTTGGATCACAGCCCTGGAAAGCCATTATGGCAGCTTGCACAACAAACTGGTGGAAAAACACATCCTAAACGGTGTTATAAAAAGTAATGTGAATTTTTTTGTAGGTTTAGCATATGGATCAGCTCAGAAAGTTGTAAAACGGAATTTCGTTATCATCCATACTGGAGCGTAGAAAACCAAAACGAGGATCGCTTTCTGTTAATATTTAAGCCAAGATAGTCTCTGGTCCTGTATTCTTATCACATGGTCTTAATGGCGATAATTATCTTAATTTTTTACAAGACGAAGACAAATTATTGCTGAAATGGCTGTAGTTAGACGGAGTCCCGCCTATTCAAACTGTTTAAGAATAGATGGACAAAAGTTCGAACGTTTATTGTAAATTGATTGTGATTTGACATTTCATTATTTTTTTTGGTTTCTTGGCTATAATTTTATTGTTCACTAACGTATAGTTGTTTTACCTTAGCGTGAATTACACAATGTTGCCGAATTGTCTCATTTTCAAATATATATTTTTTTTTAAATTAAAACTTGTAAAGAAATTCATTTCGCTTTTTGTCGTCAAATAATGATTCTTTAGCGCCTGCTAAAAAGTGATCCGATGCTTTTGAATCGTCCTGTATATATATATATTGAACAGTTTTAGTACCAATAAACATGATTTTTTATATTTTGTAGCGATGCATTTGTAATTATAGAGAGTGTTAGAAAGTTTAACACTTCATTATTTAAGTGTTTTCTTTTGTTTGTGACGAATTCATTTGATTAATATTATTTAATAATTATACAAAACTCAGACATAAACATCAATTTTTCCTTGGTTGGTTGTCATTTTAAGATTACTTTGATGATAAGATAAATAAGGACAGCATTCTTAATCCCGATGAAATAAAAATCCTCAATCAATTTTTTTTTTATTTCTTCTATTATTGACGCAGTCAACGCTTGTTTAATTTCCTATTCAGGTCATCTTATCACGCAACATGTCGTCGTGGCATAAGTAATATATATTACCTGTTATGCTCCACGTAAGTTTAGATGACATGTAGGCACTTAAAGATAAACTCGGTATTATATATTTAAAAAAAATATGTTTGTTCTTTATCTTGTAATATCAGACAGGATAAGGTACTAAATCAATTGAAGATTGCTTAACGCACATCATCAGAACACGGGAAGGCATTTGAATAATTCAAATTGCGCCGTAATTTCTCCGATATGACATACTGGGCTTCTATCCTTTCTTCCATATGTATCTAGTATTTAGATTTAATTTTCACGAAGCCTTATAGCATTGGGTAGAAGAGACGATTCGAAAGGAATCTCTTCTACTGCTATTTAGTACTTTTCCAACGCCGTGGAAAGAACCACTCATCGTGGCCCACCTCCGCTATGTCAAGAGTGTATATACGCAAATTCTGCTCATTATGTCCACCATTAAATGTACGAAAATAACTCTCGAAGTCATATTTAGGACAGCGCGCACACGGATTTAATGAAGATGGATAGGTTAATATGTATAATCTTGATGTATGCACGCTACACGTATGTGGATTGATGCGTGGGTGGTCCCTAATAACGCCTCGATGAGTGTAAAGAAAATGGCGATAATTTCTATAATATTGCTGGTGAAAAACGCTAGGTGGAATAAAGAAGAATGCGTGCTGATATTCCATTAGTAACATGTTATCAAAAAAAAATATTATCAAAGAGAGATGACAAATTGGGGCCTATTCTGTAAGCATGAAAATGCATTGAAATGAACGTAGAAGGTACGCTTCTCACAGAAAAATGGGACACCAGCAGTTCAGAATTTAAAATTCTGGTGTAAATGCAACTTCTATAGGGTTATTCACGTATTAGAGCCATAAATCATTTAATTATATGTATTACTTCAGGTAACGACTAGAAATTCAAACAGAAAAATAAGTATTTAGAGAGAGAAAGATTTATGTATACAGGTGTCTCACGACGAACTGCATCGATCGATATATGAAAGAGTATACATTGGAACAGTCTGAAAATTTCGCAGTATACTAAAACCGACCTATTGAACTAAAATATTTTTAATAATCTAGCGCATCCGGTTGTGGCCGGAAGTGGCTCGTTCAAATCTAAAATAAGTTTGTTAAAACAACTATGTTGTTATTTTCAACCATATTTGAAAATTTGCATTTTTTTTTCTAAATTTTTGACAGTCATGACCGAGTGCATCTCAACTGCTATAACTGCAAAGGTATTTAACTTGGGAAATTGTAGAATTGTTGAAAGTATAGGGTAGCATTCGAAACCGAATGAATTTTTCGAAAACATTATACAGCGTGTCCGAAAATTACAGTTAAAACTTTCGAATTGAAAAAGTGTCAAAACTTTTTAAAATTAGTATATTACGTGTTTTTAAATTTTGTTCGTTATTTAAAATTGTTAGATCGGTAAAATCAAATGTACCTATGATTTTAATTTATTTCATGTTTTTTTTTTTTTTTAAGGTTTTAAGAGTTTTGTTATATTTATATTCTTTTATTATATTTTCCAAATACTTATGGTTTTCAGTTTGACAAATAACACGTACAACACACGCTTTTAGAATATCGTTCGGTATATTATTGTTTGGTATGTTCGTAAATCTACCACGTTCATATAAATATTACATACGAATTTTACAGTACAAATCTTTGAAAAATACATCAGTATGTGAAATTTACTAGATGGCAGAAATTTTACCTTATGAAGCAAATTTACCTGTAAAATTGTAGGCAACTTTTTTTACAGTGTACCGACAGTAAACACAAACTTTGTTGTTTTAAAGGAAACATCCTATATGTTATTACGCTTTTAAATTACTTGTTAAATTTAAATGGCGCTTTATTAGGCATATCTAACAAGAAGAACACCCCAAATTTACTCCCGATTTTGCCAGTTGATAGTGGGGATTTCTCAAAGTACTTATGTAAAATATTAGCCATAGATGACCAGACATTAATTTTTTAGAGCCTACTAAATACGCAACTGGCTTACAAGTCCGTAATAGCGTAGTAATAAAGCGCTCGAGAAAGCCTCGGGTTCGAATCTGGCAGCAGAATGTTTTTTTATGCTTTATTCTTGTGCCACTTGAGGAGCCCTCAGTTATTACTGTTAGCAATATTTTACAAATATGCAGTAGTAGGCAAGGGGGCCCAGACAAAATTCTGGTAATATTGTTTAATCATGTATATCAGTAATTAGTAACATTTAAATTAGTTTTGGTTGATTGCATTGGTAAATTGTAATTGGATATAATCTCGGATTGGGCGTGAAAGTAAAACAATACAATAACAGCTGCACCCCTGAAGATGTCCCTAGCAATGGAGAACCGAAACGCCGGCTAGAAGGAGATGCGGTTTCAAACGAAAGTCAGCAGTGTGTAATATGAACAACAACCGCGGCAATCTAGGTATAAACTAGATATAAAGTTAACACAATTTTTTTTCATTTTTAATCATTGTGTTCTCTCTAACGGTTTTGGAAATATTTCCGATTTTTTTAGTTTTTTTCAATGGAGGAAACGTATGACAATTAAACAAGCGAAGCAATGGAAAAACAAACATGTTGTTTATTGATACAAATTTTGATATTTCTTGTTCGAAATGGGTTCATTTAGGCAGGTAATATTTTTCTAAAAAGAAAAATTATTCAATGGAAGAACTCATTGGTATGATTTTTGCATTGGGTTAGAGTGAGGAATACTGTTTTCTTACTAATAGAATTTAGAAGAATCCTAAAGAATGTCATTTGCAGCGAAGGACACCATTTTGTACATGGGCACATTTACGTTTCCGAGAGAATATAATACAGTATAACACGACATTGTGAATGAAATCCCTAACCTAATTCATGAAGAAGTTTCAAGCCTGACTCAGCACCCTATACACCCATTAATCATTGTCATTAATCCTAGTTAATTTTGTTACATGGATTGATCACGATGTACCTATTCATTTGAATGTTCAGTCTTACCTACAAATTTATGACATGATTGTCTATTTACGATCAGAATGTGTCAGCTTTTCTTCTGATTGTATTATATTTAATTTTGTTTTTACTCTTTGTTCATCGCCATTCTATTTCCTTACTTGGTTGCCGTTTCGCAAGATTTACAGCAAATACGGGAGAATCACCATTATAAATTGGTGCCGTGGAACGCCGTGGAAGAAAAGATTTTTTTTTATTGTGGGAGCCGTCTGACATGGTAGTTTCAAAAAAATTACAGCCTCTTGGCTGTTTGTATTTAACTTTTTTAAATACAACTACCTGTTTTTCTCTTTCTCATCAAACTGCCCTTATAAAAATACAAAAAAAAAGTCATATTCATTACCCGTCTAAAATGGATTCCCCTCCAGTAGGAGTAATCTGTTCAATTTTCGACATCAAAATGACTATATTTAAAGCAAGTTATGGCAAGAATGCGATCATTTTATATTTGATAACATTTTGCGAAAAAAAAATATCTCTTAGTTTTTAGTGAAGAAACCTGTTTATGAAAGCTGGCTATCCTTTTCGAAAGGAAAAAAAATCCATCTTCGACGAAGAACTCACTAGAATGAAAATACATTTAATCATTTTGTGATATGCTGGAAACAAAACGACAACCACCCATGTATGGAGCAAATACGCAGCAATATTTATCAGCGCGCACACACCATACGTGGAGAATATACTCCAGGAAGTAAAATGGAATCCGTACCGTTGAAAAATTAACCCGACCACTTATAATTTACCTAGCACCGCCTGTACCAAGTCCAGACGTCTGCCTTCGGCTCCTTATTGTAACAAACAATTAATCCTGTTATCGTTTTATTACCTACTTCCTCTGCACACATGAGAGTACTGCTGCTACTTACGTATTTATGATGTTCTAACATTGCAAGTACTCATGCGAATCAGGCGACAAACGCCGCTGAACTGTTTTTTCTTTTTGGCACGTCACCTGAGTCTACAGGTTTGGACCAAACAAATGCAATCCAACGTTATCAAATTAATGGTTTGTTACGGAGCGTACAAACTTGACAAATGCGTAGTCATTTCCTCATAGCATTTTTTAACATTCCTCTGTAACTATTGCCTCTTAATGCATCTACGCATCTCATACGTTTCTATCCTGTCGCTAGCAATTATCATATCCTCTGTCACACTTACGAAAACCTGTAATTAGTACGTTCGTATTCTTTTAGTCTACAACTGTACACTTCTGGGTGCTTAGTTGGAATCTCTTGGTGGGAATTACTTCTGCAATGGTTGAGGTTTGTCGTCGACTGAGATCCCGACAGAGATAGACTGTTGATGACGAGGTATGAAGTGGTCTCCTATTAAATTAATTGGTTGGTTAAACAGAACAGACTTACTTTCGCATATAGGCGAGGCCCAAGAAGGCACATTTTCTTTCCGTCTTTAGTTGCTTTAGTTTTTTGCATTTTAACGATTATGGTGCGAAGAATGTATTATGAATAGTATTAAGGTAGCCGATGATGCTGGTAATCTGGAAAATTAGTTGGTAAAAACATGGAGCTAAGTAGTCGTCTAGGATATTATACCGATTGGCTGCCTTACATAGTTGCAGCCAAGCAGTAATGCGGGTTTTGATATTTAAATTATATCCTGATTTTATAAAATGAAAGGCGCCTACGTGAGATATAATTTGCGATGGAACGCAAATAAAGCACTACAAAGCAAGCAAAGGATTACCAACTGGTTGATGAGTAAAAACAAAGTAAGCTTATAGACGCGTGGGAATTTGGAGAGAGATGACAGCACAACCCTATTACTGTAATAATAAATGCAATAGATATGTGTAGCACTAGACCAGAAATTATATTCTTGCAAGTATGAGCCGTGTCAACTTGATGGCACGGTGTTAATTGTTGCGAAAGAGTGCCTGGTCCTGTGTTACACATAACACTCAAAAAAGGGGGGAAAAATTGTGACGTTTCATTTTTCAACTAGGATATTTATTCGTAATATTTGAATTAAGTATTTCCTCTCTAGCAATAGTAGTCGCGTCATCTGTTGGTCAATCCAGGAATTACAGCAATATTTTTAGTAGGTTACTGCCCGTCCAACAGGCTAGTACTTTCTCTTTCCATCATAGGGATTCTGCTAGAACTTTCTAAAAGGATCGACATTCGATCGAGGTTGTGCAATTTTTGGATTTTTGAAGAGGCTTTGTTTTGGAGTTTGGTATTTAGTTCATCTGCTGTAATTAAATGTAACAAAATTACCCCAAAAATTCGAAGCAACTTTACTACGCTTTTCCTTCAGGTGTAAGATCAGCCGTCTTATATATCAAAATACGACTTACCTGTAATTGGCCATAAAGGGTATGGACGTTTTTCCTAAAAAATCTGATAAATAATTTCAATTATTCCACAACCTTTCGTCATTTGCACTTGGTATGGAATCGAGATACGTTTTTAACTGCAATCGTCAATATTTTTTGACAGTTTGTGGACATATTTTCTGTAAATGCTAATAGCCATTAACTTTTGCACACACAAGCGCACATCTTCAATGTATTTTATTGTGAAAAGAAACCTCCTATTAATATAAAACACGTCTAGATATTTGCCTATATTCAGGTTAAATAACCAAATACTACTTGAATTACAACAATAGATTATTTCGCTAGCCCTTGCTGGTCCCAATAGGTTAGAAAAATGGGCTGGCTTACTTATTGAGGTAAACTTAACCTCCCTACGCTCGTTCCCTACGTAATAAATTCTTGATGGACACACAAAATATATGCAGAATGTGTTCTAATCCCCCTGTCGTTAATTACCACCACGTGAAGTCATTGGCGGAATTATCAATATCAACAGACTGAAATCACAGTCTATATGGTATGTAAAATTCAAAATGTATAAATGAAAATGTTTCGGAAAATTTAATGGGAAAAATGAACAAAATCTAAACTAAACTAAATAGATAAGGTCAAATTAATATAAAATCTTAGATAGACTGGCCTGTACATTTTCACATATTTGGAGCCTATATACAATTTTTGACTCCAAAACACACATAATTTATTGCCTGTCGTTGCCTGGGTTATCCAAAATTTAAGTTTTGATTTTACGCGCTAAAAATCTTCCCGTCAACATAAAAACAAGAAATTACAGGAAATTATAAATGTTACACTCTTTTTTTATACCCCTACTGTTGCTTTAGGATACAAAAACGTACACTTTGACAGTTCTTTCATATAGCAAACTGCACTAAATTACCGCTGCCGTATGTGTCTCATTAATAAATATTACAAAAAGGAGAGGATCAAGTATCAATCCTTGTGGTACACCCCTACGAATCTCCTATGAAGAGGAACGCGCATTGCCTATGTCCAGAACCTGCTGCCAATCATTAAGATATGATGGAACAATTTGAGAATAATGCGCCTGAAGCTATAACATAAACATTTTTTGCAAGCAACAGTTTACAGCTTTAACGAGCTTCACAAAGCACCAATAGTTTTGTTATTTGCATCTAAATTCTCATACAGTGGGTCAAATAAATTGGAGCATATCAATATATCGCCTTTCTTTGTAAAATTAAGCTTCACAGCCTATTTTTACGTATATTTAGTACCATCTCCCACTATTATCTTTTATTTGGTGTCTTCGCTTTCCAACAACTAAATATTTATTCTCTTTAGATCAGTCTCTACATTTTTAATCAGTTCCGCTTTTCGTTTAGCTTTGCTTGTTTGCTAATACCCTTCTACTGAGGATTTCTTTTGGCAGTTAACCTCTCTACATGGTCCAGCCATCTTAATCTTTCCGCATTGATGACTGCCGCGATGTTGAGATCTTTATAGACTAAGTACTTACACTTTAAAATCCGCGTCTTGCAGGTATACTGCTGCTATTGAGTACGGTACAAAATTTTATTTCGATCTTTCTGGAACTGGTATTTAATCTCATATTTCAAATACCTAAACTTCCGATACCCTTGTGTGAACATTTGCTCGTATTTCTTCTTCTTCGAGTCTACTTTCTCTATTATCATTAATTGTTTTGATTGATTGATTGGTTTAGTCACTGAGTACGCATCGGGTCTTTCTATGATTACCTTAGCACCGCAGCTTGAGGCCTATTACATTTATTATTCCGTACTTAGTGTGTTGTTTTACATAAACAGGTCCCCTATCTAGATTTAGTAGCCTGTGTGGTAAATATTTTTCCCGCAGATCAGTCAATCGGATTGATTGTTCCTAGCAATGGTAGTCTCTGCCGTTTCAATACAACCCATTCAAAAACAACGTGGTAGGCCTTCTCATGGCATGTAAGTTCATTTTTAAAGACGCCTATTCTAGGTAAGTACTTCTTTAGACAGTTGTGTCCTATCAGTAGATTCGTCAGTGTTCTGTGCTCAGTTGAGACTCAGTACATCCCCTGCTAATTGCCGAAATGCTTGCCTCATCATCCGTTGTTGAGTATCTGCTCTTCCACGCTGTTCCATCAAACCTGGTGTTTTCCTACGATGCACTAAGCCACCGCATCGCACATCGCCGCTTAATTATTTCCAAATCCGTTTCAAATCCAGTGAATATTATTTCAGAGCCCCGTCTTGCAAGCCTATTTGCAAGTTTGTTGCTTGTTATGCCCTCATGACTCGGCACCCACACCAAAGTGATTTTGATGTGTTTGATCAGGATTTTTAGGTTTTCCAGGCAATCCCAAGCTAGTTTAGAGGATATCTAATAGGATGCTTATATCCCTAGGGCCGCTTGGTTATCCGGTAGGATATTAATGTTGCGTTGTTTTTGCGTATATTTCCATTGCTGATGTTTTCTTTTGGTATATGGTGGTATATTGCCCCCAATACCACATATTCTTTATGATTTAGCGTTTCTCCATATAGATCAGCTCCAGAACCTGTGATTCTTGTGAATCCTTGGTTTCTATTAATTGGCACTCTTAAATATACGATTTTCTCTTATACTCTCAAGAGTGGATTTTTTTGCTGCTTGCAACTAATGTTTAGTTTCTTCTTTAAACAGACTCTCACTCTGATCCATCATAAGTAATGATTTGGAAAGTCTAAAGCCCAGATCGTTTAGTGTCACAAATGTTTCCACTTTGCTTTCTTATTCACTTGCATCTCTTTGCTTCCTGCTTCTTCGTATATTTTGCCTGGTTTTTCTTTGTCTCAAGACCGCGTTCCTTTGCTTTTTTTGGTATTCTTGTTGAATTTTTTTATGGTATAAGGTGGTACATTGCCCCCAATATCATATATTCCTTATGATTTAAGGCTTCCCCATATACATCAGTTCCAGAAGTTGTGATTCTTGTAAATTCCTGGTTTCTATTTGACTCTCCAGTCCTATTAATTGGTACTCGTAAGTATACGATTTCCTCTTATACTGTCAACAGTGCATTTTTTTGCTGGTAGCAAATAAAGTTTAGTTTCTCCTTTAAAGGTGATCCATCATAAATAATATTGTAGGGGGTAAGAATCAAAATTGTATTTTTAGACGTAAGTTAGATTCGGGAAGTCTAAATCCCAGATTGTTTGATGTCATAAATGTCTCCACTTGCTTTCTTTTACACTTGCATCTTTTTGCTTCCTGCTTTTTCATATATTTTGCCTAGTTTTTCTTTATCCCAAGTTCGAATTCACTTCCTTTTTGTGGTATTCTTATTATGACTCTTAAAAATCTTCCAAAATCCATTCTGTTTAAACGAGCACGATAAGCAACATAAAACCATTTAGTGATATTACACAAAGGCGAGCAGTTTCTCTAAAATCATTTCACGGCATCGTTTGCCCACACCAATTTACGTATCGTACGCATAACAGTTACCGCGAAAGCCTTCTGCAACTTTCACAACTTTAAAAGGTAGCTATAGATAGATAGATATTTACTTTATCGTTCGGCAATTTGTCATAAGAACCTCGCCTGTCCAAAGAAAAAGGCAATCCTTTGTTTTGCCCACCGTTCGCTGTTCGAAGCAAGCGCTTAGTTGGAGATGGCCTAAATACAAGGCTTCGGACCCGTATAACTAACGGTAAACTTTATATATTACAGATATTAAATGCGACGTTTGTGGGGGAGTTGCGATTGCTTGCACGGCTGCTGGCGTAGGTATATATCAACAGGTGGTCGTTTTGGTTTTAATGTGCAACTCTATCGGTCTTCTTGGACGCGAGTATAGAAGCGCGTAGGTGTTGAGTATCATAACCGGGTTACGGAATTAAAAATCCGCAGACAGGTGTTTGAAAGATACATCAGCAGCGTTACGTAAAGTTTTTGCCTTTCTCTATAACAACGAGCGTTTGTTATACATATATATGGTTCTATTGCGTAATTTTATTATTAATCCATTCACAAAAGCGATTTATTGGAAAGAAGAATAAACAGCGGGTATTAATCAATGACACATGATGACTCATTTTTAGTTCTGAATGGTGAATGGTGTTGGTGGGTCAAATTAAAAACTTTTGGTGACCTAGTCGACGTAAGAATTATTACAATATAATGGCGAGGCTTCAAATATTTCGGTATTGAAGTAACAAATCAAAGAAACCTTCAATACTGATTTTGAGAAGGTAAAATTCAAATATACAGCTGTGACACAACCGGTAACAATTAACGTAAAGAAAGCTAAAAGCAAAGAGTTGAAACATTAGATGTAGGATGAAGTAAGTGTAGAGCTTCTTCAACTATTTTCCGGATAAAATATCCGCATGTTTTTCTCTCACAAGATAGATGTAATTCTTGATATATGAAAATAGTGCAAAAATTTAAATGGAAGTTATTATATATACACTGAGAGATATAAAATTGCCATTTCAACCATTTTTGCAGTTAGATGTTCCGCCAGCTGTTTAAGCTCTCTGTAGCACCCCAGTACCACCTCAGAGTCAAATCTGAGAGCCTGCAAAGCTCTGAGAGCAGCCTGGCTGTCGGAGATGATTTCTACCCTTCCATTCAGCACAAGTCTGGATGGCAATAATTTCAGCCTGGAAAATAGCGGGGGAGGCCCCTGGGTTAAAAGCTACGCCGTCCCGGTCTCCGTCCCTCCAAATTCCAATGCCTGTACCATTACGCGTTTTCGAGACATCGACGAACCAACGGAAAGACCCCGAATTAGTCTGCGAATGTACGCTGTTGCAGTCTCTCTGCTGGATATACCCATGCTGTATCCCTCAGAGAAGCCGAAAACGGGCGAGATCTTATCCGCCTTTACGGACAGTGGTACTGTCTGTTCGATGAAGTTGAAGATGCTGGTGTTGTCTCCGACTTTGCCGGAGAAGCCCTTGCATCCACTACATTTTGCTCTGTAAGCCTCTAGGATTGCTTCAGACTACAACACCAACTGCAGCGGGGGAAGCCAAAGAATGGTCTCCATAGCAGCCGTCGGCGTCGAGAACATGTCTCCCGTGATGCCCAAACAGGCAATCCTTTGGCAGTTTATTAAGCGCACCCTAGCATACCTTAGATTTGCTTTATGCCAACAGACCAGCCAGGCGTAAGTTATAGAGAGTACTATAATTTTCGTATACAGCCAGTGTGCCTTTGTAGGCTTTAGTCCCCATGTTTTACCGAAAATACCTCTGGAGGCCCAGAAGTTCCTAATGGCTTTGTTCGTCACATGTTTTAGGTGTGATTTCTACAACAATTTGACGTCCAAGACAACAACCAAATATTTAACCTCGGTTAATACGAGTATTTTAGAGGCGAATATACTGGGACACTGGAGTTTGGGGAGCTTCCTCCTCCATGTAAACGGAACCATAGTCGTGCTAGAGTTGACATTAAGAGCCTCTCATATACACCACCTCTCTACAAGCCTGAGCGCGACCTGCATCCTTTCGGACACCACGCCCTCAAATTTCCCGCAGACAAGAATGATTATATCATCGGCATAGCCTTGAGCGTGGAAGCCCGCCCTTTGAAGTTCAGTGAGGAGGCCGTCCACTACAAGGCACCATAGCAGTGGTGCAATACTGCCACAGTCGCCCTCATCGTGCAGAGGTTTTGCGACACATAAACCTTTCTGTTTCTTATCATGTTGGCGATCTATCTCGTAGTCGTTGGTTTGCCTCCACGTTTTCGCAGCGCCCTTTCCATCGACAGGAACGACGCACAGTAGTCCAATACCTTAAAAATGTGAATTTTATTCAGAAAACAAACTTTTTTTTATTTGAACAGAAACTGTTACTATGCGTTGTGGGAAGGTTGGTTGTGTTGCTACTAATTATATTTTTGACGTAAATACTCGGAAAATAGTGCAGTAGGCTATGATATTCCATAAACAATGACACTGTCAGGGGACAGTGTCCAGTTAGCAGCCCAATAATGATTTTGGCTTCTTTCTTGCTGCGCCTGAGTGGGTTATCAGAGAATCTAGGATCCCCATCCCCTATCAGCGCTTTGGTATGGAGTTAACCTTCAGTCGACCTCCATTTCTTTGTACTTTCTTTATCTAACCAGGTCCAGATCTCCCTTCTTGCGGAATCCTTCGTAATTCCACATAAGGGCTCTGGACGCTATGTTAGGCATTATTATTCTTACTATTACTACTACTATCATTACATATTATTATTGTTATGTTTATTATTATATTGTTATAAACTAAGTCTCAACAACAACAATTAAGCCGTAGGACACCTCATTGCACTTAATCTTCCACAAAACTATTGCTATCCCTTGCTGTCACGAAACGATATGAGAGACGGCAATATATTTTTACCTAATTCAGGTAGGTACACATCCATACGTGCTTACGACTTATTATAATCTTCTGGTTTTATTATTATTAAGCAAATGAGAGTTATTCAGATACACAACCTCATGATTAATTGTAGTTAATATCTATTATTATTATTCCTGTTAACATTTAGAATACTGATATTTACCTAACAAACTAGTAAATAACCTTTTAAATCATAATCAAAACGTCGTAATCTACTTATGTTTTTACAATGATACCTGCTTCCAAAACCCAATTTCATAGTTAGTAATTATTGTTGATTCCGGGTTAGTACAAATCGAGAAAAAAAATACTCAACCCCTAAAACAGCATACTAAGTATCAATTGAACATAACCGTGTTCAAAACATAAGTTTTGAAGGCTGAACAATGAAAGTATTGTCCACTATTAATAAAGTTCGCATTTTCGAGGTTTTTGGACCACTGTGCCTTGTCAAAAGCGCCCTCGATGTCCAGGGAGATCGCTAGCGTGATTTCTTTGTTGCCGAAGACAATTTCCACTTGGCGAGCCAGGTCATGAATGGCTTGTTCGCAGGATTTACCAGTTTGATAAGAAAATTGGTTCTCGTGAAGAGACAACCTTGCCAGAGCCGAGTTCCTCAGGTGTTTGTCAATTATCTTCTCAAGGGTTTGGACCGGTACCTTCACTTCCATATAGGACGACTTGCCCTGTTTAGGGATTAATACCACCCTAGCCTCTCTCTAGCTGCTTGACGTGTAACCCATCGCCGAGGTTGCCCTTAGGAGGATACAAAAAACTGGGGGTAGTGCCTCTGGGCCGCGTTGTAACAGTGCTGGGAAAATGGCGTCCAAACCAGCCGATTTGAAGGGTTTAAAGGATTCAATTGCCCATCGTATCCTAGAAATCTGAATTATTTTACCCGCCAATCTTCTTTCCGTGTTCTCGAAGCAGGTATCTGTGAAGATATCAGTCCCTTACATTCGCCCCCAAACTGAGTTTGAACGATCTCAGATCCCGGGAAGTGCACCTCAAGGAGGCGCTGGAGAACCTGCTCTTCAGTGTCAGTTACCTGGCCGTTAGTCTTGTTCAGAGACCCTATTCTGGTAGGTCCCTCTGTTGCAAGAACTTTTCGAATTCTGGAGCATTCAGGGACACCTTCTAGTTCCTGACAGAATTTTTCCACGACTCTCGTTTCGCCTTTCTCAGGGCGCAATTGTTTCTGCTCAGAGACGCTCTATATTCGTCCCATAAATCGGATTTTCTCATCGCCTATTTCGCTTCGATCAAAAAGTTTAATTGTATATATTTTCTGTATTACTTGTAAAAAATGTAAGTTAGATGATGACGTCTTTGTTAATACAGAAAGAAATTCTTAACATCTATTTGTAGATAAATATACAGGGTGTTTCTAAATATATGCGACAAACTTTAAGCGCTGATTCCTGGGGTTATTTTGATCATAAAAGTTCATAAGAACATATGTCCAAAATCGCTTAGTTCTAAAGTTGTACAATGTTTAATAGTAAGTTAACATATATGTTTTTATTTATATAATATACAAAATAATTAGTAAAAAAATAATTAATATACTAACTGTTGAAAATGACCGCCCCCAACTGCAATACAAGCTTCTATCCTCCGTCGTATTGACTGGCGAGTCCGTTCTAAAATACCAGGGTATTTCGAATTGTTTGAAAAGCTGCGATAATACGATTTCTCAGTTCATCGACATTTTCAATGGGAGTCGTATAAACTAATGATTGAAGGTGACACCAGAGAAAAAAGTCCAAAGAATTCAAGTCTGGAGACGGAGGAGGCGACGGTTGTGGACCTCCCCGTCCTATCCACCGATCTGGATACGTATTATCCAAAAACTCGCGAGCAACTAAACTAAAATGCGCTGGAGCACCGTCATGCATAAAATACATTTGTAATCTTAATTGCAACGGAACTTCTTCCAGCAGTAGTGGTAGCCCCTCTTCAAGAAAATTGCGGTATATCTCGCCATTTAATCGCATCGGTAAAAAATGTGGACCTATCAAGTGGTCTCCAACAATTCCGCCCCACACATTGACAGAGAATTGATGTTGACGACGAGCATTCACTAGTTCGTGCGGATTTTCTTCGGCCCATATGTGATTATTATGAAAATTAATAATCGCGTTTCTAGAAAAAGTAGCCTCGTCGGTGAAGAATATTTGAGCCAAATAGTCAGGATTTTGTGCGATTTTGTGTTGCATCCATTGACAAAAAGCCACTCTTTGCGGAAAATCTGCCGGCAAAAGTGCCTGCACCCGTTGAATATGATATGGATACAACAGTTGATCTTTCAATATTCTCCAAACTGTGGCCTGACTAATATTTAAAGCAAACGCAATTTTTGTGGTGCTTGTAGTAGGATGTTCCTCAATTTCATTTAGTACCATTTCTTTAACTTGTGGAGTTCTCACTGTAGATGAGTGCCCGTTATCAGTTGTCCGTTTTTTAAAATTTTCCGTTTCACTAAGACGTTGGTGAAGACGGGCAAATATTGAATGATGCGGGATGCTACGGTTCGGGTATCGTTCTTCATAAAGACGTCCAGCAGCACGCGAATTTCCATTGGCAAGACCGTAAACGAAATGCATATCACACATCTCAGCATTCGTGTAATTCATTTTAGAAAACAGAAACTGTCAATAAACTGAATGAATACTCTGACAACTATTGACAAATATTGAAATGACAAATAAACAATTCCCTCTCAACACAATAGTTTTTGAAAAACCAACTGTGATATTAAGTTTGTTCGCGTCGCATGAACTATTTGCACTATTATGCACTTTAAGAACTTTTGCACACAAAAGTGCATAATAATGCAAATAGTTCATGCGACGCGAACAAACTTATTATATCGTGTTAGTCATAGTTCATAATTTATTATTAAATATTCAATAACTTTAAAACCAAACCGTTTTGGACATATACTCATATGAACTTTTATGATCAAAATAATCTCAGGAATCTGTTCTTAAAGTTTGTCGCATATATTGAGAATCAGCCTGTATAATAATGTATATGTTGGGTAGCACAAAACTGCTGTTCTAGATATTAATCCTTTAATTTTTAATTTAATGTACTACATGTTTCGGCCTAGGCCATCCTCAGGTATATTTTGTAATTTGTTGAAAGAGGTAATGAAAATTGTCAGATCTAGAAAATCTATTTCACTAAATTGAATTTATTTATATTGGAAAAAAGTACTGTAGTAGTACCAGTATTCTCTCAACTTCCAAAGTAATAACAGTTTCAAAATTTGGTAATTAAAACTTTCACCCTGTATATTATATTGTATGCAATAATTTAGTTTAAAAGGTTCCTGTTCTACACCAATCGCAAAGCCAACGCCTTGTTACGCTACGGTTCATAGGTCATTACATAGGTTACTATTGACCTTTCACCTCTAAAAAAGCAGACGAATAATTAGAATCTGCGTTATGCGTACCATACTCGTCAGTGAACGTACGAGAAGCGGAAAAATCGAAATCATCAGCGTGTTTTTTTTTCGATACTTATCTATTGAACTTATCAATACTGCCAGCAAGTCAAACCACAGATGTCGGCCCGACCGATAAACTAGTGATTTACACGCGAAATCAAATCCTTGGTACGAGTAATTATACCGTTAAACCTTGATACGCCCTCTCTATATTGAGTCAGTAACAGAATTCGTACTCCTAAGCTTTGGATATATTTGAGAAGTGCAAACGTTTCCCCTTTGTGTATACAGACTTATGTCAGGATTATATGCATTAAAATCCCTATAAATTTGTGTTATATATATGCAATTAATACATCAAAGATTCACACACACACCGTTGACCCAAAACATATTTTAAAAGCTTCCAAACGCGATCTATATATATATATTTTGCAATTAGTACCGTAACCATACCATTTATTCCACTAGTGCCGTAATAGGGTCTATTACAGCACTAGTTGCGTAATAGAAATGGAACATTTAAGCAGATTTATTTAAGTTGGTCACATTGCAACAGAAATGGAGATGTCAATATGACATTTTGTAAGCAAGTTTGAGGTTATTATATTAAAATTCATTGTAAGATTTGATATTTTTAATTAATCTTTGAAATAGTACAACTATTATAAACATTTATATTAGCGTTTGAATTATCTTTCGAAGTGATAGTAATACCGTGTGCAGTAGAAACATTCTGTTGAAAAATTATCGTTCTCTGCGATAGTGATATTGCTTCTGTTGGAGTACTCAAACTGTGAACCATTCCCAGAAGTTCCATGTAGATTCACATTATTTTCCTGTGCAAACATATTTCCAACATCAATTTTATTTTTCATAGAAGAGGCAACGTAACCTTCAGCAACAGCCGTGCTTTTCCAGCCACCTAATCGTTTTATAGTTAAAATATCACCTCCAGTATTTGCTATATGTGTCGCACTGGATCTTCTAAAACAATGTCCTGTATAAAGATGAGGATCTGGTAAATGAAGAAAACTGGCAATTTGTTTAGGAACATTACCCATGGTGTAATACCGATAGGGCTATTAATTAAGCAGCCATGACGATAAGTTAGAAAAAAACGTTTGTGAGTAACTGTTTTAGGCCGCAGATTATTATATTTTTTATAAGTTCGATGCAGTTTACATCAGTCACTGCGAACATTCTGGGTACATTGTTTTTGTTTTAGGTATGTTGACTATAATGGAATCGGAATTGTATTGAAGATCTTCCACACATATATTAATTAATTCTTCTCGCCTACAGGCTCCATTATTATCCTATTATCAAAATAACCTAGAATATAAAGAATTTACAAAAAAGTAACGAAATAAAATCAACACTAACCTTTATAGCTAAGTATATTTTATCACCGGCTTGTTTCAAAAATCTATGAATATCTTCTTCTTCTAAAATTTTAGATTTTTTTTTGATAACCTTTAGATAGCCGTTTTAATAATGCTTGAAGTTTCATATATTTTGATATATCCACATTTCTATGTAATTTAAACACGATCTTAACATCGAATAAATCGACCATAATGATGACGATTTATAATCTTTACGTAGCATTTCAAAATAAGCAAGTAAGACGTTCTCAGAAATATGAAGAATTTCATTTTCTTTGCACATTTTCAAAATTTTTGTATCGCTTTTGATACATAGTGTACGATTTCTCCGGAAGTAAATTATTAATGTTTTTCAGCAATTTGCCGTATTTCAGGCGGAGTGCATGAAAAGTTGTAGAACTCATATTAAATATTATAATATAGTTACTTTAGTGATATAATATATAAGAAATTTCAAAAATGTGTCAATTTTAAATTAACTTGTCAATTTAAATCTTGTGCCAAACCAAGGTGACAACTGGTGACAACCGCCACAAAATTTCCCTAGATTATCAAATTTTTCTCGTTTTGCTTTTACAAAAAGAGAAATTTTAAAACTAATTGCAAAAAATAGCATAAAAGACACGTTTCATTTGACATTAAAGCACTCATTCAGTTAAGAAACTCGTGGCTACGCCACTCGTTTCTTAAACTCTGAATTCGTACTTTGAAACTTCAAAATAAAACTTGTCTTTTAATATATTTAATATATTATTACAGCAGAAAAGCAAATATATGAGTGCATGTGGATCCTAATAATGACTAATAATGATACCCCAGTAACCAGGCAATGAATAGGAAATAAATAAATTACCACCTTCAGGGAGTGTATAACTAATTATTATGGCAAAGAGCTTGAAGTTCAAGGGTTATTGTATTATAGAAGACGAAAATGGATGATTATCGTGGCAGCAATAGATACATAGATATATTTCCTTGCATACACATATCAATTACTGTAGTGAATAGTCATAATTAAGATAACATCCAGTTGTAAGTGAGTTTGAAATAACGACTTGATTATATATAATTAGATCCGTATATAGATGAGTTTGAAAAGTTCGCGTGGATTAACTGAAAACGTGCAATTTAAAGAACACCTTCTCGCTTTGTCGAAGTAATTTAGTTTCTTTTGTTGCTCGTAACAAGCATTGTAGAATTTTAAAGATTGAGAATTATTATGGAAATATTTCAAAGAACCATTTCTGACAGAAAAACAATCACGTTCGCTGCTATAAGATAAACACGAGCTTTTTTGTCAATGGTGTTTGAAAATAAAAACGCAAACATGTACTGTTGAACGAGTGACTCATTCAGTCATTGTTTCCCAAATGGATTGTTTTGAAACTTGGACCAAATCTACTACCCATTGTATTTTACAGGCACACGAATAATGAAATGTTAATAGAAACATTTTGTTCGACACGTGACAAACATATGCTATCTACCATGGTTTGGATGAGGAAATGTAACTACATATTACAAAAGCAATCACTAAGAGGTCACACGCCCAGAAATTCAAATAGGCGTACAGCCCAGATATTACATATTGTAAATTGGTAACATATTCCTTCGATTTCTGACGGAGTAATCGCCATCTTTATTACTTTTGTTACATCCTGTACCTATTTGCTATTTTAAATATTATGCTTCACGTATAATAAAGAATGTTGATTGATATTGCATTTATTAAAAACAAAAAATATCGTTTCATTACCCATATTACTCATACGTTTTCCCCTTCATTAAGCAAGCAACTAATATGCAATACCTCGCTTATAATATCCAACTTTCAATTTATCTATGCAAGCGTGAGAAATTCATATACCATATGTTGTATGTATTTTGTGCATTATCTAGCTGTGTTTACTCAATACGGAACCGTAAGCGGAAAGTATTCCTCCTGTATTGTATTTGCTGCTGTATAGCGTACAAATCCAGACATTTTTTTAACGATTTCACATACGGATAAGGGTTATAAGTAAAGGGCGGAATATATGCAAAGTGCATATATTTGCATATTTTGCATATTTTAACAAATTTCACAAAAAATTGCATATTTCGGCAAAAATAAAATTTGTGTGCATATTTTTATGTTTTTCGTTTTATCAAAAGATTAAGTGCGACCCTTGCAGGTAATTGAAATAATTTAAAAGGTGGGTAGGTTTTGTCGACTCACCCGTTTTATTATTATATGGTTTATTGCCGGCATTTTATTGGGTGTTTAGGAATTTCCAAGTAATCAGCTTGCCTAATGGAGAGCAGATGTGGTCTATTCTTTTGTATTTATATTGTATAGTTTAGTTTGTCGATAGATTTCAGTGTGAAAAGAGTGATTTCGAAAATATTTTATTTCAAACGCCTAAAATGCCGAAAGCCGCTTCGTGGATTAAAAATTTTCCTGAGTTGGAGTTTAGTGGGGATAAAGTGTTTTGAAAAGTTTGTGCCAAAATCATTGTTTGTGAAAAGAAGTTCCAAATTGATCAACACTTGAAAACAGCTATACATAAAGCTAAGTTGCAGAAAAATAAATTTGTGCCTGTTCAGCAGTGTGTGCAAACCGCATTTCAAAATGTCAAACCAAAGAGTGAAAAGGAGGTGTTTCATCAAGACTTATGCAAAGCTTTAGTCGCAGCAAATATACCTTTGAAGAAACTGCAAAATACACAATTCAAAGATTTTTTGCAAAAATATTGTAATCAAAACATCCCTGACGAATCCACACTTAGAACGAAGAATGTGCAAGCAGTATACGAAACCGTAATGAGAGAAATTAAAGTTTCACTGGGCGATGAACATTTTTATATTATTGTTGATGAAACCACAGACTCATGTGGGTCGATATATCGCACATCTTATGATTGGAGGGCTTCAAGAAAATGAGCCAGGGAAACCATATTTAATATCTTCTAAACAGTTAGACAAAACAAATAATGTAACCGTAACTCGATTTATTCAACAGTCTCTATCAAATTTTTTTTACCAAATCCTGTTCCAGTAGAGAAGTTTTTAGTGTTTTTGTCTGACGCAGCGCCGTATATGGTTAAAGTAGGCCAAAACTTAAAAATATTTTATCCCAATATGGTACATGTCACTTGTCTTTTACACGGGATAAACAGAGTTGCAGAAACTATTAGAACAGCATATCCCTTGGTGAACAAATTAATTTCAAATGTAAAGAAAGTGTTTTTGAAAGCACCTCTAAGAGTGCAGATCTATAGAGAGAAATTGCCAGGAGTTTGTTTACCTCCAGAGCCCGTAATTACTCGTTGGGGAACATGGATTAAGGCCGCGATATTCTACGCAGACCATTTTGAAGCCATTAAAGACATAGTTTTAGATTTAGAAGACAATTCGCAGTGTGTAGTGCAAAGTCAAGCATTATTCAAAAAATGTAAATTTAGCTTAGGAACTTGTTTTCATTAAGGTTAATTTTAGTTTTGTATCAGATATAATAACTTCGTTAGAAAGTAGGAATATAAGTTTAAGAGAATCAATTAATATTGTTGAAACTTTTTCCGACAAATGCAAAGAAGTTCCCGGTGATGTAGGAAATCAAGTAAGAAGGAAACTCGAAGTTATTGTGAGAAAGAATGAAGGCTTTAAGTATTTAATGGAAGTCAAAAATATTTTTGATAGTAAACCATGCAACGAAGTAATACCTTGGCCTTATGACTTACTACCCAAATTAAAATATTGCCAGATCACATCGGTAGATGTTGAAAGAACTTTTTCTTTGTACAAACATATTTTCACAGACAGAAGGCAAAAATTTTTATTGGAAAATTTTGAAAAATATATCGTTATAAATGCATTTTATACTATTTCAGGTTGAAAATTTTACCTATTATGTTTTTCTTTTAATTTTACTTAAAATAAATAATTTTTGTAAGAGTCGGCGTTTCTTTATTTCCATTTTTCCATGTTATATTCAAGGCATATAATTGCATATTTCGACAAATAAATGCATATTGTTGTATTTTCGATTACTTTTAGTAAACTTTACTTGGTCACTTAGGAATGTTAGCTATTGAAGCTGCAATTTTATATGAAAATACGAAAAACATGGATTTTTTTGGATGAATGTGGCAAAACTCACTGAAGCTTTGATTTGTGACCCCTTATTCATAGGAACTTTTTTGTTCAGCATAAAATTACCTATCAGAATCCGTAGTGAAAATAGTTTTTTTCCCCCAAAAACGTTATTTCAGTCCCACTGTTGGTCGTGATAGACAGAACTGTATGTTATGTGATAATTATATACTTTTAGCACACATTCGGCCACACTCCATGGTGTTTCCATAAACTCAGTACTATTATTTAAGGTGCGAATGGATTATGCCGGGTCAAAAGTTGCGAGCTGTCGATGATATTCTGGGCGACTGGAAATGGGAAGGACTTCAACTGTAGGCGCAGCTACGCACGAAACCGCTGCACAGATTTATTAACGTTCGGCGAATTGTCATAGTTTAGTCTAATTAAATTGAACCTGATATTCTTTTTCTCGCTTTATTCATAAAGTTTATAAAGAATAAAAAGAAAAAAAAAGCAGTTTTAAAAGTCAATATTCAAATAAAATAACGAACATAGGTTCTAAAAAACCTAACAATAGTAAATAAAGTACTTAATTGTCGGTAAATAGTATGTTATTGAAAAAGAAAATGTTCATGTTTATTTATTAATCATTAATTCATAAAATTCCGTGCGACAGTAATAATCGTCGGATAAAAGTTTTTGAGATGTGCTAATTTTGACGATTGATATTTATTCTTATGTAAAAGGTTTTAAAACTTTTGCACTATTATTATAGCCGCGAGCGATTTGTTTAGATATTACACTAGGATTTTATTCCATTAATGCACAAACCTATTTCGATATCACTGACGTTTTTTGTTAGGACATTTTTATTTTTAATTGAAGTAATCCTCTGTGAATGGTGTTTGGATTTAAATAATATAGAAATAATAATAATGGTCCTTCCAGAGTGTCCCCACTCTCCACCGATCATTTAAAATAGTGTACATATCTCTTTCTCTTTCTTCATTTTAATTTAATTTTTTAATTTTGATTTGGGTTGGCCTAAATTAAAATTACTTTTCCATGGAGTGTTGTTCGACTTTTTTTTTGTATTTTAATACTCAACGAAATCATTACCCACGATACGCACCATACTATGAGATTCAAAATGATTGTCGTAAGAAAAAAACTGTTTTCCGAAAAAAATTATCTATACTTATTACCAATTTAATGAGCGACGTTAGCTACATACAAATTTCATACATTAAATGAATTTTCTTGACATTTAATGACATTGGCGTTCGTGTTGTAGTATCTTTCGATTATTTATCTTATAATTTTTTTCAAACCGTTTATATTTATACACCTAATATCACCAACAATAGTATTTCCGATTACTGTAAGAAAATAAGGGAATTTATCTGTGGTAATTAGCTCAACAAACAGGTAAAAAAATCAATATTAACATTAAGTGAAATAGTTTATTACATTTTATAATTTTATAGGCTTATCATACACCTCAGCGCAATGAGCTGTCAAAAGAAAGTTACATTTTCATCCCTATAAAGTTTCTAAGGTACAGGAATTATTACCATTAGATCACGATAGGCGATTGGAATATTGTCATTGGTTTAACAACAATTTAAGGGACGATGACTTGCTAAACAAATCATTTTTCTCGGATGAAGCCTGGTTTCATCTAACAATTCACAAAATTATCGCATCTGGTTTGCAGAAAATCCACACGAATTTCGAGAAACGCAATTGCATCCCGTAAAAGTTGGAGTTTGGTTAGCTATGTCCAGGCAACGAATAATAGGGCCAATTTTCTTCGAGGAAACTGTAACAGCCTAACGTTACCAACAGATGCTGGAATTGTTTATTGCAGAGTTACAAGAAAATGACCTTGAAGCAGGTTATTTTCAGCACGATAATGCTCCAGCACATACTGCTCGACAAACCTGCCAATATCTTCAACAGTTTTTTGCTGACAGAGTCGTTAGAGCACAAAGATGACCACCAAGATCGCCTGATCTAAGCCCATTAGATTACTTCATGTTTGGCTATCTAAATAATAGGATCTATAGAAACCGCATGCATACCATAGAAGAACTGAGAGATGCAGTTTTGTCACTTAATAATTATACTAATTGTATGTTATAATTTAAAGTAATAAATAAATTTAGTTAAACACCAGTTAGTACTGAATTGTAAAATCATAATTTAGCAAAGTTAACTTAATTACATTTCATTTTTACAAGCAGAAACACTAATCCATAATCGTTTATATAGTGCGAGTTCAAATATAGGTTACGTTTTCCTTATTTATGACAGATCCGTTTACTTTCTTATGTTCCAACACTGACTTAGTTCAAACCTTCATTACAAACACGCGGCATATACCTACACACTGTGACTATCTATAGGAGCGGAATTGACAATCTTTTTGAATCTCATAGTATATGCCGATACGCCGAAACATGTAGTGCAATAGATTTTTTAAATAAAACTTTGAATGGGAAGGACCATTATTATTGTTTCTATATTTTTTAAGTTTTTATTTTGTTATTTATTAATGTAAACATTGTTTCAAAACGCCGGACTCTATTACGAATAGTAGTCGTGCTGAGAATTGATCTTTCGGGATAATTTACTGCCAATAAATCGTGTGTAACTTCTGCTGAATTGCCACCGTAAAATTGTTTCACAATAAAAAGTTTTTTCTCAGGCGTATAATATTCCATTTTTTTTCTTATAAAATTACTGACTGCGTTCAAAACTTACTAATCGTTATAAAATTTGAAGATCGTGTCCTAACATCTAGCAACGCCTTGTTAAAAAATAAGCGAAATGAATCGAGGCCCGGCTAAACTGGAAGTGAATTACGTAGGAGAGGGTGGGTATAGTTGTAACATGGGTATGGTTGTAACAAAGCGAATGTCAAGTGGAATGACAGGTATAATTGTTTAAGAATGGTATCACTAGGTGGCGCTTTATATCCGTCATTAGTAGTTTGACGTAGTAATGTCACACGGTTTACTTGAGAAAAGAAAAGGAGAAAAAACCGTTTTTTAGGTAAGAAAGTAAGTTCTTCCATCTCGAATTAATTGATTATAAATCATTAAGTAGTTAATGTAAGTTTGTCATCATTGGCTGGCATGAAATAGAGCTTCATAGCTGCTTTCACACTGAACTTCGGTTCAATGCAGCGGATGGCTGTTTAATGATGGGTGAAATTTAAAAATAGCGGTGTGGGGATATTTGTAACAACTTGTTACATCCATACCCAATATTTGTTACAACTATCCCACCTTCAAATGGTAAATATTTTTCTTAAGGCAGCTTTAAAGTTTGCATTTTTTTTAAATTGCATACAATAAAAATTGCGCATGTTCTATTCCGTATATTGCTCATGCAATTGTACTCAGCTGATCTAAATCCATTGAATGCGTATGCGGGCAATTTTTGTTGCATGCAATTTTCATTGCATGTAAGAAAAATTGCGAACTGAGAAGCGGATTTTACAATAGCTATGTATTTATGTAACAAGTTACGAAATGGAAGTGTTTTAGACGTGATATTGACCAACAAGGTATAGGCCGCATTGGTCAACACGTCAAGTGCGAAAAGCAGTTCTTTCGCAAGCAGTTACATACATGCTTTTTTTTCTACAATCGCCAATTTTTTTATAATAAATTGGATATGTAGCATTGTAAAAATTTCTTGACATTGTCAAATTGACAGGACTACAGTTTATTTTGACATTAATCATTAGCGAGTGCAACAAAGCAGACAGTGTTGCCCATGTGTTGCCAAAAAATGAGTCAAGCAACTAAAAAAACATTTCACTTATTCTAAAAGATAATTATTAATAAATAAATAAAAATATTAATTACACACTTCTCTTTTTTTCATTTGTTACATCTTATCCCACTCCTTGTTACAACTGTACCCACCCATGGGGTATGATGTAACACTCGACTATCCTTTTTGTTCCTTCTATTACTTGTCAATGTCTAAAGTAGGAATTATTAATTCTCTGTTTCATTAAGCTTAGAAGATGAACCTTAAAGATAGTACCATTAAAATATTTTTATATAAACGGTGATGATCTCTGAGGTTGAAAATACAAAAAGTGTTACAACTATACCCACCCTCCCCTACACCCAGCGAATCGTTCCCCTCACCTTGCAGTACACGGAATGAGGGCTATGTTGAATTGACTTAAATTGAAAAGATCGATGTGGGGATAGCATTTTATAGTTGTTAGACAAGGGTAGAGAATAGCGGCGAGTGCTTCACGTTAGACAGCGATAGCATGCGGGTTGGAGGTGGTAAATCGAAGCGTATATCTGACACAGAACCGCTCAGCAGAATAGCATGCGTATTTCTGGACTTTGTTAAATAATATAAATCATATCTTTCATCCTTCTTTCATCATAATAATATTACAGCAATCGGCAGGTCGAAAGTGCGCTCTTGGTAGATGAACTTTAACAGGTAACATCCGTTCTGCGGTAAGCGGTAGTATTAATTGAACTTAATTGAACTATGCGGATGATATTTCTTTTATTAATACTAATTCAAGCTATTGCAGATGAAGCGCCTGAAAAGGCATTGAGTTAATTTCTTCCAATTTGTTTTATGCAAATGACGATCATCAAACAGTATAAAAGGATATATTAATAGATGTAATAAAATATTCAATGTTGCATTTACTAATGCCGCTATATAATTATGTGCGTATACGTAAACTGTTGGAATTTCATTTTATGCCTAATAAAATAGACATATAAAACCAATTTAGCCTATCCTCTCGTTACCTACGTAACTGATTCTTAATTGAAGTTAGCGACGGGAAGTTAACATACAATTTAATGTTTATTATTCTGCCGTTCAAGTCTTCGGCAACAAAATAATGTTTTATTTTCTTATACAAAAAAAAAAAAATCACCATATAAATCACACTAAAATTCAAAACAATCTCCAAGGTGTTATTTTTGCCACGCATACAAAAGACATAAAACTGTCGACCCTGATCATAAGTTGCATTAATTAAATCCGGTTGCATTTACAACCGTATACAACTACCTTTTGATAACTAAATCTTTCTCACGTAGGCGTGCCTTTTATTATACTAATATTCCCGTGATATTTGACGTGGGCCTTTTCCGTGAAATGTAAATTACTAAAGAAAAAAAAAACTTAATAAATTGTGCAACGTGTGTTATTCGAACATCTGTTTAGTTGTGGTTTTGGTAAGTTCCAGCTTTAAGACCCATCATTATAGGCAAAACGATAGCGTCATAATGATCGCTTGTGGGTGGATTGACAGAATAAATAGGCACACCTACGATGTTTTTTTTTTATATATACAACCTCGAGATACGTTGCTGTAGTCGATTATGAAGATTCAGAAAGGAAATATAAAATAACTGTAAAGAAAAAAAGTATTTCTTATAAGTTGATTAACCCATGATCAACTCAATGGCGTTGTATCTTTCTGTGAAGAGCAAATAAATGTCATTTATAGCTGCAATAACATGGAAATGTTTTAAGAAACTGTTAAATAGGCAGATCCGTTCGCCAATATATATACAGGGTGTAACAGCGGAAACGCCGTTGTGTCTGGTAGTCAAATGGTAACGATTTTTTTTCTCAAGGGCACGCGAAAAAGCAATATGGCGGATACGTATATCAATGCAGTTTACAGCACGACTTATTCGGTAGCTTTTTGCAAAATTGAGACAGTAAATCTTGCTTTTGCTGGTCGCGTTTTAAAGCATGCATGTATACAATTTTTTTAATTTGCTCTTGCATTTGTCGTAATTACTCTTTTTTTGTTTCCGAGCGCAAAGTGAAAAAGAAAAAAATTCTGCCAAATATAGGAGCAAATTAAAAAAATCAAGATAGTCAAATTGAAGGTATACATGTATACTTCAAAACGCAATAAGCAAAATCAACGTTTATTATCTCAATTTCACAAAAAGGTACCGAATAAGTCGTGCTGTAAACAGCCTTGATATACGTATCCGCCATATTGTATTGAAGTACGCCCATAATAACTGTTAGCTGTTGTTAGAGAGTAATTCATTTTATAACTGAAAACATAATTAAATAATTTTGTTTTAATAGAAACTAAGGAAATAAAAAATCTAATCCCCACCAATTTGAACGCAGCCTTAAGAATTTTATATCAGGATATATGTAGCCGGATTAGATTGCATACAATTTAAAAGTGATGCGCAATACGATGTTGGAAATGACCCCATATCTGATGGCATTTTCGAATTGCTCACATATTTTTTTTCAAAATCAAAATTTTTATTTATATGCAAAGATCTGCAGATAAGGTTTCAATCAGATATATTTTTAATACCACGCATGATAAATAACTTATAATGAATGTTTTCCTGCTAACCTGAACTATTAAAAAAGCAAATTTTATTACAAAAATTTAGCTTATTAACAGTGTTAGCATAAAAACAAAAAAATATTTAAACTGGATAAATAACTTCGTTTACAAATAGTTCAAGCCTCTAGGGTAAATTTAAAACATTGCTTGTCAATTTGAGTAAACTAAAACGTTAGTTTTATGATTATCAAGTTCTATCTAAGACTATTCTTCAATATTTTTTGATATAAATACTTCCTTTATTTAAAATTTGTCGATTATTTTGCCCTTTATTAAGACTGCAGTATCGTCAGTATAATTAATTAAGTGATTTAATTGATGTTGAAGATTGTGTAGTCCATTATGTGAATGTATATTGCAAAAAAAAAGGACTGACCATACTACCCTGCGGCACACTTTGTCTAATAATTTTGACATTTGAGTAAATTGTTTCCTTATCACTTTTTACGAGTGTAATTTGTAAAACTGTAGCAAAAAAAAATTAATAACAAGATCCTATTTGCACAATCATTTAAAAATATTTTCATCTTCGCTATATTCAAATAGCAACTTTTTTTATTATTTACTTTTTATTTAAATAGCAACGTTATTTATAAAGAAACGAGTACCTAATTATACAGTTTAATTGAATACAATTTTTGCAACTTCTATTTCTAAATTCCATCGGTTTGAAACACACATTTTCACTTTAATCAAAATTTTGATGTTTGCGTCTTCTTCTGTATTTTATAACTCGTTAGAGATAATTGGGTCAGATTATTAATGCGTAAGAACAAAGCAACATCTTCAGGAAGTTCCTCAGAAAGCAGCATCCTTGAAAATTGATAAAACGTCGGCCAGATGAAGGTTCAGGATGCTGTTCCAAGCCAGAAGCTAAGAAGTGTATATGTAAGGTGTTCGTATGATGATGAAATTCTGCCAAAATAACCACTAAATGTTATACAGAGCGTTCATAAGTCGATCATCAATTCTGATGCTTTCAACCTTAGAAACCCCATAAATACGAGCAGATATAGATTCTTCCACAATTAGTATTAAGGATCTTCTATTCTTGGTTGTTTTCAAGATATTAATCACCAGGTAATGTAATCAATATTCAGGTATGAAAAATTAAGAACATTTCTTGCAATGGACCATAAAAATTAATCAGAATGAAAAAATAATCAAAGCAGAGTTATATATGAATATTGTAAAAGAAATAATCATTTGTTAATGTGTAAAGGGATAAATCCCCTTAATAATTTAAAAGTACCAGTTAGAATGGAATTTAGGAGTTTTTTAAATCGATAATTACAAATACAGAGTTGACAACAAAATAGAGTATGTAATATGGCGGAAAAGTATTTGAGAGAAAAATGATAATTTAAGAGGTATTTGGTATAATTATTGAAAAATGATAATTCAAATAAAATTATTGTTTTAATTTCTACATTGTGGAAATTAGGAATAATATCCAAAAAGAAATTGTTTAAAAATGACAAAAACATGAAAAATTGTGAAAAATAAATCCAAAAATTTTATATATGTTATAATAGATACATGTATTCGCATATTAGCAAAATGTCGGAGCAGTCTGGCGGGGAAAAAAGAAAATGTAATAAGAAAAGCCAACTTCTTTTTTATGTGGATAATTTAGGGGTATTTAGGTTGCTAATTATGAATATAGATTTCAAAAAAATGGAGCATCCAATTGGCGCAAAAGTATTTGGAAAAAAAAGGATAACTTAAACGGTTTTTGATAATAATTATTCAAAATATGTGATTTCAACTAAAATTATTGTTTTCATTCATAAACTGTGTCAATTACCTATAATATCAAAAGAAATTGTTTAAAAGTGGGTAAAAATTTGAAACACTGTTAAAAATAAATCGAAAAAAGGGAATAATGGAAAGGGAATAGGGGAAAGGGAATAGGAGAAAATGAGTAGGAAAAAGGGAATAGAGAAAAGAGAATATGGAGGAGAGAATAGGAAAAGGGAACAGGAAACGGAAAATAGGGGAAAGGGAATAGTAGAGAGAGAATAGGAAAAGGGAATAGGAAAAGGAAATAGGAGAAAATGAGTACGAAAAAGGAATAGAGAACAGAAAATATGGAAGAGAGAATAGAAAAAGGGAACAGGGAACAAGATATAGGGGAAGGGAATAGTAGAAAGAGAATAGGGAGAAGGGAATATGGAAAAGAAAATAGAGGAAAGGAAAAGGAAAAGGAATAGGGAAGAGGGAATGGATAAAAGGAAACATGAAAGAGGAGCAGGGAAAGGAAAATAGGAGAAAGGAAGTAGAAAATAGAAAAAAGAGAAACGGGAAAAGAATTATGTAAAATGGAACAGTTGAAGAATATGGTAATTTAAAGGATTTTTGATAATAATTGTAAGAAAAGTCGTTCATGAAATTAAAGAATGTAAAGGAGGCAAAAACCGGAAAAAAACGTTCAAAATAGGTAAAAAAATGAAAAAAAAAGTTAAATAAATTTAAAAAAAAACAATAAAGGTTTGAGCAGTCCTTCAGCTCTAGGCGTGGTCGTTTGAGTTTCGACACAGGCAGTGGTTCGTTCGTCGGTCAGAACAACACTTCAACCCACGGCTGATAATACGCAATCTAATACAATTACAAGATATCTCCACCAGGAGGTTTTATTCATATGCACATTAGCTTGCTACGCAATGCACTTTAAATAAAATATGTAACTGTATTGTGGCCGGTGCTCAACGGTGGCTGCTTCAACGGCCGCGCTCCGAACGAACGGCACGTCCACTCGCTTTGGACGCTGGTTGACGATTTCCTTTGGTCGCTTGTGTACCTACGTGCTCCCACACGCTTCCCTCGGCTGTTCCGTTAATCAGAGACGTTGCGCTGTCCTCGCGACCGCAGCAAACTTCCTTATTTGTCCTTTCCTTCCTTGACGCTGCTTACGCCACCGCACACACACAAGCAATAGGTCCGTAAGCAGTGTTGCCAATTGACGGAAGACATATTTCACTAGATCGGGATTATAATTCCACCAGAAACTCACTAGAACTGAGAAAAGAACTACTTTATAAAGTATTTTAAGAAAAGCAAAAAAAAATATGTTGTATGTTTATGTAATTAATAGTTTTTTAATATAAATCTCCTTTTATTTCATTTTTTATTATAAGTTTATGTTACTTTTAAAAACCTATTAGGTACACAAAGTACATTTTATTTGGTCTATTATATATGAATTTAATATATGTAACTCTTATTAGGTAGTCGCTAAATATTAAGTAATAATCTGCAACAATACACAACTACACAACTGTAACGGTATTTTATAAAATTATAATATATATCCTTATTTTTTTTTATTATTTTATTTTGTAGTTTTATTTATTTATTTACATATATATGTATATATGTTATCAAAGTATAGGAAAACCAACTAGCGTCACTCACTTTTTTATAAGTAAATTTTTAAGGAGTTTTTGATGACCTTCTACCATTTTGTTTTGTACATAGTGCGCGAAATTTTAAAATGTTTGTGTATGTAGAATTAAAATTGAAATCATTCCCATATAAACAAAAATACACTCTAACATTCGCGAAGAAGACAAAGTTAAATTTCAAAAAACTTATCTAGATTCCATATCATAGAATAGAAATAGTAGACTTACATAACATGGATTATACGGTACAAAATAAAATGGCGACTGAAATTTATCTTGGTGAGAGTAACGCTACTTGGTTTTTCTAGACTTTGACGTAATTTAGCCTTCGTAGTCCATGAATTCACTAGATTTATTACTAAAATTAAAGAAAATCCACTAAACTTTTCACTAGCCACTAGAATATGATTTGTGTACACCAGAGGTGCTTTCAATACACCAGATTTAGTGGAAAATTCACCAAGTTGGCAACACTGTCCGTAAGCCACTTCAATTCCAACCTAATTTGTATCTTGCTGACTTCAGTTGTGGTAGTTTCCTGCTACATATTTGTCCACCATATCAAAGATGCCATCCTAGGTTTGACTATTGTATACTGGAATACACAGATGATATCTTTGGATGCTTTTCAGCTTTATAGCAATTCTAAATAAATCACACGCTTTTTTTCTTATCCCCTGAGGCCTTCGTACCAGACTAATTTAATTAAAGTACACGACATCTAAAACAAGCTTATTGGAAATCATAAATTCAAACATTCTTACCACTACTATGTTAACATGACGAAAGTGAGTGCAGCCATATTCATTATATACATACATATTTATCACTCTGAGCTACGTCTACGACGGCTGTTGGAAAGTAGACTCCCATCACAGAGAAAATAATAAACAAGACGCGAGTGCTACCTGCCTTCCATTTATCAGCAAGTAGAAAGATCTTTTATTTTAAAATCCACCATTAAATCTCCTGCCAGCGAAAAAGCTCCGTCTCCACGGTTGCCCACACGTCTTTACCGCAGACATGCAGACTTCTTCCCCAAAGCGTTGCGCCGTCTCGGACAACGTTGTTGCTGTCGGTTTCGTCTTGTTACCGAGTTAGATCGCTAGTAGATGGATTTTCTTTTTCACTGTGTAATGCTGATACGAACGGGAAACGCTGGCCCCTTTTCAGGCACCTTCGATATTATTAATTTCGTATCGTTTGCTCTATTTTCCGTTTTGTTACAGTGTAGGTATACGAGGTATGTTGTACGTTCGGCGTTTTCTGCGCAACCTGTTCGTAATTTATTGCACCAGGAAGCGCCGGGAAGAATACACGGCGAGGAATACGCTAGCGGCATCCGCACAGTTATGAGGCGGAATGTGTAGAGAAGTTTGTTGTACCCCGGGCGCATTAGTATTAAGCGCTCGCGGAATGTGCTTATTACAAACTGTAATTATTTAGCTATTGAATGGAAATAAATCTTGGGAATATGTGGTGTTTGGTACCGTGTATGGATTAGAATTTATTTGTATTTTATGGCCATAAAAGATGGTAGTATTTCATTTGGTAAAGTTACTGGTAAGCTAATCACTATTCATTAGCACTAGTAGAACACGCTTGTGGTGATTTTGGAGATTATATCTATTTCAAAAACTACATTTCAAGAGAAAGCGTTTTGGCGTTTAAGGGATCATAGCCTGTAAGCCACATTAACTAACAATAAATGACATTAATACCAAGACTCCAAATTAAAATTCAAATCCACAAATTTCAATATCTCAAAGAACGAGTTCATCAAATCAATGAAAAAGATTTTCTTAAATGACGATCATTCATTGTATTAACGAAGCCAAAATCATTGAAAATGAAATGGTAGCTTCATTGGCTCAACGGAATACGTGATTGTTGTAACGAATACTAGTTTTATTTTAACAATTTTATAATGACCGCGAATTAGGAATCTTGAGGGGCTCATGGTCAATTGTGTAGAAATCACTATACAAGCAGAAAAGGGATATAAATGTGAGTTTCTTCCTATCAAGCGCCTTCAGCATTCCTGCAAGGATAAATTCTCTTTCATTAGCATCGTGTCTCAAGATTATTCTCGATTTCGCCCCTGAAGAGATCACGAGTTTATATGCACGCCCTCTAATGGCCACACGCCAAACTCTTATTCGGTTAGAGATGGGGCGTAAGTTAGTAATTCAATCACTGCCTTAGACCTTTCATTAAGGTATGTGTTACCTGTTTGTTCCTACAATAAATTGCAAAGCATTGAACTAACGAAGAAGGTATCATTCAATACTTAAATATATGTACTATGTTACTTACAATGTACTTGTCCCATGTTAATGAACATTACACATTCACGTAATGACGCTAAGCTTGTCAAGAAAAACAAATAACCAACGATAATCGTTGTAAAATGGGAAATATCATAAAATATACACTGTGTCTGCACAAAACAAATATTGCAAGCATAAAATTGAAAATATTGTCATTATCATAGACATATTGCTTTATTTTACCTTATTTATTTTTTTTGTTTTATTCTATATATTCTTTTCTGTAAAATATATCATAACAAATGTTCGTACTTGTGTCATACTTAAGTGAACACATTGTATATACCGGGTGTCCACACTTAAGTGTGCACTATTGATAACTTTGTTATCTTTGGAGGTACAGAATCGGTCAAATTAACAAAGTAGTACTATTTTTTATGGCAGTTACAACTGTGAAAACAGAAAAACAATTGAGCGTCGCGTTCTCTAGATATTCGTCCAAAATGATTTTTTTTAAATGGAACGCCCTGTATATTTTTTTTGCATTTTAAAAGAGAATCGCAAACTGAACAAAAAAGTCTTACTACACTATTAGAAAAAAAATGTCAAATAAAGTAGTTACTGAGAAATCTTTATCTTTGCTTTGTTTGCATGAAATTGATATACCTATGGAAAATTAAAGCGTCACATTAAAGCTTTTAATTTAATAAACAAATAAAAATAAATACAAAAATAGTCAAGACAATTACTCAAATTAAATGTTTAAAGACACTTCCTTCCATTTCAATACATTTTATCAATCTTCTGTGAACATTACGAGTAGCTCCTAAAATTGTCCTACCGTCGATGTCGTCAATGATGTTGGAAATTCTTTCCTGAAGTTCATCCACTGTTGTATATCTATGTTTGTGCACTTGATTTTTTTACTGCTCCCCCACAAGAATAAATATAATGGCGTCATATTAGATGAACGCGCAGGCCACTGAATAGCACCATTTGTGCCAATCCATCTATTTCCAAATAATCTTTCTAATAACTCACTTTGGTCACGGTGATTATGTGCGGGCGCTCCATCTTGTTGAAAGTAAATAATCTGTCTGTCTACCAAATTTAATGTATCCAGAAAATTTTCTAAAATTTCTGTCAATTTCTCCTGTTAAAGAACCACGATAGAAAAATGGCTCAACAATTCGGGATCCGATTATACCACACCAAACATTTAAACTGAATCGTTGTTGGGGATTACAAGAGTAAACAACAAATGGGTTTTCACGACCCCAGTAATGATTAGTTGTTTTATTGAACATCTCGCGATTAGAAAAGTTGGATTCATCACTCCATAAATTGCGTCTAAAGAAATTGTGATTTTCTTCAAAAGCATTGATAAACCATTGAGCAAAAAGTAGAGTTTGGACAGGCTGATATTTAAAGGGAATATATTTATTTTTTTTCAAAATTTTATGGATCGTACTACGAGAAATACCTGATTCTCTGGACAAATCACTTACAGAATTATTTGGATGTACCTGAAAATATGCTAATACATTTATTTCTATCTCTTGTAATAATATAAAATCATTTTTTATCCTCTTCTTTATAAAAACTGCTTCGTTGCTTCTAAATCTTCGATAACGTTTTAAAAAATAGCGACGGTCTAGTACATCACGATCAGGAAATTGCTGAATGTAACGTTCGAGCGCTCTATCTGAATTTTTGTTAAACTGGAAGTACATCTTCAACATATCACACTTTTCCAAATGAGTAAATGCCATTGTTACGGTTGAAAAAATTGTAAAAACAGTACTTTTTCCGCACAGTAACTTTAACAAATATAAATAATTTGACAGCTATTAAACAATGTGACGCTTTAATTTTCCATGGGGTATATCGATTTTATGCAAACAAAGCAAAGATAAAGATTTCTCAGTAACTACTTTATTTGACATCTTTTTATAATAGTGTACTAAGACTTTTTTGTTCAGCTTGCAATTCTCTTTTAAATTGAAAAAAAAAAAACACATACATTCCATTAAAAAAAAAATCATTTTGGACGAATATCTAGAGAACGCGAAGCTCAATTGTTTTTCTGTTTTCACAGTTCTAACCGCCATAAAAAATAGTACTACTTTGTCCATTTAACCGATTCTGTACCTCCAAAGATAACAAAGTTATCAATAGTGCACACTTAAGTGTGGACACCCGGTATATAAGAAATATTCAAAAAGATAAAACAAAGCAATATTGCATGCTTACTTTACAAACTAGGAGCCGTTTCTAGGAGATATTTTTATACCCATACAATTAGAGCGCAGCTGCTCGATTCAACTCATTAATTGCGGAATAACTTTTTCTCTACAAGCACATAGTTTATTCGCAATCTGCGCAGCATGTTTCAAAAAGTATAAGCGAGATTACTTGGCGAAGAATCTACAAAAAATAAGTCAATAAAATAAATGGCTATCTATATGTGCGCGCTCCGCGAAATGGATAAAGATAAACTTTAAATTGGTATTGCCAACTTCCTGCTGTCTTCGTTCATCGGCAGTAACTCAAGATTAACTTTATCGATACTTAACGTTAGTACATAATTGGATTTCTGGTTATCTGTAGCACAATTAGCTTCTCATGCGGGGATGTCGTTGGGACTTTTTCGCTCGTGACGATTTTGTGATGTCGTCTTAGGTGTTTTTCACGATCTGCTAGAGGGCACGTTTAAAATAACAATTAAAATGAGCGGAGATGACCAAATAGTGATAAAATTGTTTTGAAACAGTTACAGTAAATTGAAACCATTTTACTACTATGTATAATGTATTGCGAAATTAATGACGAGTGTGATATCAAACTTCATTTTTTATGATGGCACTGGCCACTTTTACCTCTTCCTTAAATATATACAACAGGGTGTGCAGATATTTCCGAAATACCTACACAAGGAGACCCTTTTATTTGTTAAACTCTTAGTCGTTTATCTTACAAGGGAACACCGGCGGGTGTCCCCCTCCGATTTCGATGAAACTTAACAGATCGAAAGAGTACCTTAAAATAAGAGACACGTATTTTTTTTTATCGGCGTATCCGCACGATTTTGGGGTACAGCCCCCTCTAAAGTTTGGACGATTTTTCAACTTTTGCAAATATTTCCTAAATTATAACAGATATTAAATTTTCTTCTTAACATAATTTGCAGCATATTGCATGGCTCTAAGGGTGGCGTCGTCCGAATTCGCAAAAAGTTAATAACGGGGGACGGGGTACCCCGTACCCCTCATTTTTTTTTTGCATTTTTTGTTTTTCTTATTCATCAAAAGAAGGCCGATTTTACATAGAATACGATGATGTATAACAAGTTTAGAAAATTAATAATTGTAAAAATAGAAAAATAATAATAAAGCTTCAAAATTAATAAACTTTTCTATTGATATAAATCAAATGAACTATAACAGAAATAAGTTTTTATCCTTAACATAATTTCCAGTATAATACATGGTCTCAAGGTAGATATCTTCATAAAAAGCTAATAACGGGGACGGGGTACCCCATACCCCCGCATTTTTTTAATAATAAGTTTATTCATTATTCATCAAAAAAAGATCGCTTTTACATAGAAAACGGTGGTATAATAAATTTAGAAAATTAATAATAGTAGTAATAACTCAAAATAAGTATATGTACGTGTCTATTGCGATGAATTTGATATGCACTCATCTACGCATACGTGAGTTTAATTAATTATTCAGTCACTTCAGATATCTGGTAAGCTCACTTCAAATCATTTCAAAACTTGGCTAACGGATGTTTTTCTCTCGAATACCGGGCTAAAGAGTGTCCTTTTGATTGATTCTTGGAGTGGGCATTGTGTTGCCGAACTTCAGCAATTAGTGCCAAAAGACAAAACTTTGAACATTTTAAATATACCAAAAAAAACGACAGCGATGGTACAACCTCTAGATGTATATGGTTTTAGACTGTGGAAAAATTTTGTTAGAACTTTTTCGGATATAGTGATTCTTATGAACTACGACATAGAATTACATCAGAGAAGTAATATTATTAAGTTGCAATCCCTAACCCATAATCAATTTTCTTCCCCAAGATTTTTCGACGTATTTAAGTACTCGTGGTATAAGAGTGGATACGTTGAGGAAAGCCCTGGGCCCTTTAAAAATCCTGTAGAGTTTTGTTTTAACAAAGATGCGCAGTCTACACCCTTGTGTAGTATTTGCAATAAACCAGCTATTGTGCGGTGTTCATGGTGCAAACAAAATCTGTGTTTTAAACACTTTTACACAGACTATCACTACTGTAATACTTACATAGCTTAATTACTGTATGTATATTAATCTTGTTCGCTATTGCAATACATATATACCAATAATCGCATTACAGTATGTCATGTATTTAAACATTTATAAGCATTATAATATTTTTCTAATTCTGTTCTATTGTTTCCGAAATGTTATAATCTTTACAAACACATTAGTTATATTTATGCTCCATTGAATACTTACATTGTACACCTACATTGCACGAAAAACTTGAAATAAATTTAAAAAAATGTATTATTTAATCCTTCGTCCTGTGTAGCAAATTTGTTTATATATACGCACTAATGGATTATGGTATTCTAAGAATGAATAACATTTTATTAAGGAAATATATAAAACGCTGTCACTAACTGCAGTTGATAAAACGATTTATATTGCTACCACCGATAAAAGTTTCGTTTAGTATATAGTATAAGTTAGTAGGCATAGAAAGGTTTGACCATAGCTTGTCGAGTAGATACAATTCTAAATTAAGAAATATTTAAGTAAGGCGAGCAGCGGAGTAACGATAACAAATAATTGTTGTTAATGTACTATATTATTATTACAATTATTTTTATTATTAATCCTCCAAATTTATTACTATTGTTTTCTATGTAAAAGCGATCTTTTTTTGATGAATAATGAATAAACTTATTATTAAAAAAATGCGGGGATATGGGGTACCCCGTCCCCCATTATTCGCTTTTTATGAAGATATCTACCTTGAGACCATGTATTATGCTGGAAATTATGTTAAGGATAAAAACTTATTTCTGTTATAGTTTATTTGATTTATATCAATAGACAAGTTTATTGATTTTGAAGCTTTATTATTATTTTTCTATTTTTACAATTATTAATTTTCTAAACTTGTTATTCATCATCGCATTCTATGTAAAATCGGCCTTCTTTTGATGAATAAGAAAAAGAAAAAAAATGTAAAAAAAATGGGGGGTACGGGGTACCCCGTCCCCCGTTATTAACTTTTTGAGAATACGGACGACGGCACCCTTAGGGCCATGCAATATGCTGCAAATTATGTTAAGAAGAAAATTTAATATCTGCTATAATTTAGGAAATATTTGCAAAAATTGAAAAATCGTCCAAACTTTGGAGGGGGCTGTACCCCAAAATCGTGCGGATACGCCGATAAAAAAAAATACGTATCTCTTATTTTAAGGTACTCTTTCGATCTGTTAAGTTTCATCGAAATCGGAGGGGGACACCCGCCGGTGTTCCCTTGTTAGTTGAAAAGTTTTCTATATGCGCCTTTAGTGAAAATTACGGAAATTTGTTATCAAGATTTGATTGGATATCCCTACGAGTAATCAACATTTTAGGCATAGAAAAAATGTTCTTCAATGGAAGATTTGTTAAAACCATTTTTCAAATATTCCCGTAATGTGAGTACATTTGGGAAACTAATGTCATGGAAATGCTAATTAAATTTTAGCCACTACGGGAGCTATTTTGGAAAGCCAATTGATAATTAGATGAAAATGGGCTGCTATTAAAACAATCTAGTCGTCGCAGAAAAAAATATTTACTTCCCTATCTTGCCATTCGCTAGCCTGCATTGGCGAAACTAACAGTAAACCATCATAAAACTAACCCTAAAACACGAATAGATTCTTCGGAGTGGTCATTTTTACGACTATATTTTTTTGTAATTTCAAAATTGCCGTTTACATCCCGATTAACCCCACTTGACGGTGAATAAAATCTATTACAAATATAAACAGGTACCAAGTACATATCAATAAACAGAAAGAAAACAAAAGATCATATTTATTACATTGCCATTTGTTAGGTTTGAGAACATACACAAATAAATGTCTTCATATATTCCACATTATTCTAATGAAACTTCGCTAGTTTGTAGACTCCATGCAGTGTTACTCAAGGACACTTTCTGTTGCTGCGCAACTTCAACTTTAGGGAGTGTAAAACCCCCTTGAAATTCGACCCAAATTTCGTTTATCCAAAATAACTTTTAAACGGTGACAGATAGAAAAAAAGTTTCAATAGCGAACATGCACTGTTTATTCAGCTCTTTCGATTGGTAGAGCTATTTATATACAGGATGTTACAATCATAATTTTTGTGAACACCCTGTATATTTTTTAAAAATCAGATCTATATACAGTGCTCGATGCCGAATAGAGCCATTATAACCGATTTCTGAAATGCGATCAAATAAGTGCAACATATGTCGTTCCGTGCTTATTGTACACCCTGTATAAAAATAGCTATACCCAATCGAAAGAGCTGCATAAACGATGCATGTCCGTCATTGAAACTTTTTTTCTAAACAAAATTTTGATCGAATTTCAAGGACGTTTATCGCCCCCTAAAGTTGAGGTTCCACAGCAACAGTGTCCTTAAGTAATGTCCAATGGGGTCTACAAACTGGGGAAGTTTCATTGGAATCCGCGATTTATAATTAGCGAGGTTTCCTTGTTAGTCCTCATTGCTATACCCAGCAATAGGTTTCATTTTTAATAGTACTGTAATAAAATAATATTTGTTGTTGAATTATTTAATGAAATAATCAATAAAAGAGAAAAATTGGTTGGCGCTAAACATGATATTTATATGAAAATTAATTTTAATCTTCTCTCATTTTTATACATTTTTTGGAATTAATATTGTGTTTTTTGAGTAATAAATCCGGGTTTGTATGAATTTAAATAATTGTAAATGATTTTCTGACATTTATTTATCTTTCGATAAATAATATTTCTGAACGTTTTTGAAATAATGAACTACTGAATTACTAAAAATAAATGTTGATATCTCAGTATGTAATTATATTCTTTCTTGTTTATGACAAGCTAGTTGATTAGAAAATTTATATAAGTGTCATTAACTTGGTCACCAAGCTTATAACTTTTTTTAATTGTATACCTTTATATGATAAGGCTGAAACATTTGCTGTTGCATTAATGGCTTCAGGATATTAGCAATGTAGAATAAACTATAGTGGAAAAAAGCATTTTAGCACATCTTCGCAAGCTTATGTTCTTAGAATTCGTTTTCCATCTGAAACGCAACTTACGCCCGGTTTCATAATCGAAACGTTAAAGTACCTTTAAGTAAAGTCAGCTTTAAATTAAAGTCGGTTTTAAAGTCACTTTAAACTTGCTGCGTTTCATAAAGACAATGGCATCCTACTTTAGTAAAAGTCAAGTTGAATGCAATATTTGAATGTTGGGAACACTAGTTCATAGTAATTTTTGCTATTTATCTGTCTATTGTGGTCTAGTCCCGTAGCTTACCTGAATTTTACGACTGTAAATTTTATTACATCTAATTTGTTTTCTGTTGGAATCAATTAAGAATTGAAATGTGCGATAAAAGTAAAAAGATCAGATCTGAATAACTTCAATTTTGTAAAATGGCTTTAGCTTATACTAATAATGCTTCTCTTTTTTCTTTCATTTTTGTTTGTATTATTACTGTATTATTGTTATTATTGAACGTTGTACTTTACTTTTTCCTATATTTGTCCTTTAATTGGAATATTTTCTGTTGGATAATAAAAAATATTATTATCCAACAGAACTTTTAAATTTTAAAAATTCGTTGTATTTATTGAAACAGTCTTCTCTATTTCTATACACTTTTCGCCTTCTTACAACCACTTCTACCCCCTCATGTGATGATGTACTCGAACTTGTTCCTACTATATTCATTTTGAAGATAGCAAAGGTGCGTTGAACACAAGACAAGATATAAAAAGTGTTGCAGTAATACAAAACAGTGCAGTATCGTTGGTTATGTTTACACCATGTGTTTACACTCTTTAAAACTGCTGTCGCTCTGCTTTGTTGGTTATACCTGGTTATACGCTTGCGCGTGAAAATAAAGTTGACTTTTACGAGGTAAAGCCGCAAAATATAGATTTTAACTTAAAGGACCTTTAAAGCCCAGTTTAAAGTTAAAGTGAAATTATGAAACGGATTTTCGAAGTTAAAGTCCACTTTAAATCTTGAAGGCACTTTAATTTCATTATGAAACCGGCCGTTAGGTCTTTTTCTAAAAAACATGTGTAAAATTAGCAGATGTGAGAACTAATTAGTTTAGTACCAAACGGAGAGAAAGAGTGTAGAGTGAGACTCATCGTATGTAAATATAAAATACACAAGATTTGGGGTATGTCAAAAACACTAGCTTTTTATTTTTATTAAAGTTGTACTTATATAGAGAAGTACCAACGTTTATTTCATATAAAGTTTTTTTTTTTTCTGAAATGATTAAATTTCATTTTGCATTAGTCTCATAAATGGATACAGGATAAAATTAATTAAATCAATAAATGATTATCTTTGTAGTTACATCACAAATCCGAAAGCATCCGCGATGTTTTTAATCATATTAAAGCAATCACGACTGCATTCTTAAACGCTTCATACTTGATTAAATACCGTAGTGCTTTAATAGAAAGATTTTCAGATACACCATTCGCATCCCGACAAATTCAAACACTCTGATCAAACTTCGAATCGTAATCTAAACACGAATCTACTCTTGCACAACACTAGTTACGCCTGCCGAATGTCAATCGAGACCGAGCACTTACTTTTCACCCAATTACAAGACACCGCGTCTACATTCACGTGCTTCAGATCGTAGATTAAGCGACCCGATAGGTTGAAGGTTTCCTATGAATAGATCGTGCGGAGATCAAAAGTAAGCTTATATTTTTTTCGTAATTTACATTTAATTACATCAGCAATTGACCAAGAGAGATGGGGATACAATAAACTGTATTTGGAAGTTTTTAAAAGCGATTAAAAACGATCGAACGGATCCAAATGTAAAAGAAAGATTTCCTCTGCATGCTTTTTATATCTTAGTCAACTTAAACTAAGATGATGTTGATGTTATTCTTCCATCAGCTTCATTATTAAGAGCCAAAGATGCCCGATCACGTTAGCAACCATCAGAAGTGCACGCGCCAACATAAAACAAAAGTTGCAAATTCAAAACGGACGCGTTTCGTCATTTACACAGTTGTTTAAGCGGTGTTCTTAAATAAAACAATGGACGGATAACTAAATGTGTTGCGCTGGCACTTTGTTCACGTCATCTGAGTTCAGAAGTTAACACGCACAAATGGAAAGTTGACGTGAAAGATGACTCTATCGGCGTTTGAAGTAATAAGAGAGAAGCTAATAAGGGAAAGAATACTTCTTCTCTCTGTGTAGTCATAAATTTAACAAATTATTTAATTTATATAATATATATTATGCTGTGACTATATTAATTATTTATAGATTATATCGTTTATAAATAGAGTGTTGGCTTTACAGGTTGAAGTGCATAAATGGTTTAGAAAGCTGATATTTTTAGTAATGCGAAGTAAAAAAAAAAACAAGCGATTTTAAATAAAATTGGCAGCATTGGCTGGTGTAAGTCAATGTTTTTAGGATGAAGGTTTGATTTATCTATTCTTTTTAATGTAACCAAATGTATTTTTACAGGCAATTTTTATTAAAATTTAAATTAAAACCAAGATTTTAAAAATAAATAAATGAAATTGAAGGGTCAAAGATAATTTATATTATCTGCGCTACATATTGTCTACTTCTACAAAAACATAAAGATAAAAAACACATACAAAATCCATATTAGTGTAATTCCCCATTAAATAATGTTTTCAATCCGAACAATAGGATTTGCCCTTAAAATAAACATAAAAACAAGAGACTACAAAAGTTTGCAGATTATTTTAAAAAGCATTTGTGACTTCGATATAAAAAAAACCTATAAAGTCATGAAATATGGTACCTGAAGAGATAAATTCATTTGTATTAAAAGAATTTTGTTGTTTAGTTAAGGAATTATCTAGTAGTTTTTAGACATGGAATTGCATTAGGTATATAACATAGTTCTTAGTTATTGCCAAAACTTCGTGAATGTTATAACACGATGTGCCAAAGAACTTGCGGAAAAGAGATTTAAATATGGAGCATCTGGTAATAGTTGAAAAGTTTACTACCACTAGGATTAAGGACAACACTGTCCAATTGTTGTAGCTTAAATTTTGCTGCAGATGTTCTTACAACAAAACAAAAAAGGAGCTTAAGATTGCTGGCTGGACATCTTGTATCCCGGCGACAGGCGAACGAGGCTTCAGCAACAGTATCTCTAATAAAGAGGAGTTCAGATCTACATGGGTAGGATGGTTTACATCTTGATGATGTTGTATATTGAACAGAACTACTAAGGATTATTTTAGTTTTCGAGACATAAGTATTGAATTCCAAGAATAAAAGCTCGCCAATTAATTCTTTAATATTAATCAAAAATCAAATGTTAATGGATTTATTGGCTTAATTGATATATAAAAACTGATTTATCCAGCTTACGGCATTTATTGTCTCTTTCAAGAAAACATTAAACATATTTTTACCACCATAATTAATATATAAATAACAAGTTACGTAAAATTATTAAAATAAACTAAAATAACTTTTGTTATTAATAACAATATGATGTTTTGTCAAATATTAATCAATACATTAAACAATCTTTGTAAAGGTCAGTCAGACATTATAATTATGTAGACGAACAATTTATAATATACAAAACTATAAGGTATTAAAAAGTATGCGTTTTCATATCAGCGACAATTTGTTAAAATTGATATTTTAGTTAAATTAAAATATGGGTTTTTCTGCATAAATAATACTTAATTACTCTTAAATGAAAAATATATATAATAATCATTGAGAGGGCTGTTTTTGGAGATGATTGGTTGTTGGACGAGATTTGTTTAGAAAAAAAATTGAAATATAGAACAATTTTTTGCGAACAGACGTCAAAAGTATACAAAATTATTAAGTTTTTTTAGAAGAATAGATATAGCATGTTAAGGAAGTATGGTAACAAAACACATTTTGCAAATTTGAAAATTAAGCAAAGAAGAGATTTGAAAGTGGAGTTGCAACTTTGTGGATTCAACATTGGAAAATAAAAATTAATCAAGATTGGAATATTGTTAATCATTGGACTGGCATTGAAAAGGAAATAGTAACAGAAATCGAAGAAGAAGAATAAAAACAATATTTTCATTAGAAGATTATTTAAGGTTGGTCTTGTTATGTAATTTCTAAATTTGTAATTGTATTTTGGCTGAATATTAAGTATAACAGTTCCGAAATCGTCTATATATATTTTTTTTAATTAAGAAGTCATTCGACATAAGTCAAATTGACACATAATATAATTTAGCGCCCAACGTGGGGCGCATATATTAAATAAAACACTGCATATATATTAATGATACTCTGTAACAACAATAATTGTAAAACATAAGAATAATTTATTCCTCAGATTAATTTGCAACAAAGTAATTCCATTTTTTTTTTGCTTTTATTTCAAGGAACGTTATTCCTGTGGATGAACTAAGGGTCACTATCTTCTGATTGCTACAAAGAAAAAGATAAATTAAAAGACACAAACGCTATTTTTTTTATAAAAACGAGACATATTCACTTCCACTGAAACAAACAAAATTATAAAACTTACTAAAATTACTTATTTTTGATCGCTAGTTCGCTCATCCCTGGATTGTTACGTTTAGCTCACGAAACCGAACAGAGATGGCGCTAAAACACTCTGTCAGACCAAAAAAATATCATTTTTCAACCAAGTTAAATAAGCGTGTTTATGTGTGTTCATAATATCGTTTTAAAGCTTTAAAATTACTTTTTCTATTTTGCGTTTATAAAAACGCAATGTAACACCTTTTGCGTATCGAAAAGTGCTCATTGTGAACGCCTTTTTTCATTTCATAGGTTGCTGTATCAATTTGTTTATGATGTAAATTCAATACTTAATCAAAAATTCTATACATTTAGTTACATGTTTGTTATGAAACGTGAATTACTGTAACATTTAACGCGGAACAAGATCTTAGCCTGTATTTTATGCAGCATTCTCTTAACAAAGTTTTGCTGAGTTGTTATTGCTTTAATGGTAGATCTTGTGATGAGAATCATTCGATATATAACTCTAAATGACAGATGACTTGGCCCTGTAAGTTGTGCCTACAGCCACTTTACTTTTCATAATGTTCGATGTAACCCACTCGGATGACTTCATCCACCATGCGTTTTTAGTCGCAATCACGCCTCGTCTGCTAGTGTGTAGCACTAGAAGTTGACCATGTCCAGTATAAAGCTCTGAATTGGCAATTTAGAAAATCAGCTATTATTTGGCATTTGCACGTATTAATTCCAATCGGGCCGATAAAATAACATTGCGATATGTAGGAAGAATCTTGAATATTAGTATTTTTGGTGCAGGGCGACATATTTTTAATTAGTAATCCATTTCATCGTAATGCAAAAACTCTACGATATATTTTTTGTTTAGGTACGTCACCAAAATAATATCATCTTAAATTCTAATCATGTATGGATATTTGTTAATCATTCGCTACAGGCCTGTGTAACCCATTATTAAAACGATCTAAAATTTAAATCCCTTACATTAAAAATTACATTTTTGCAAATAATATCGTCTTTTATGCTACATACATTGCGTCAGAACCTTTTCTATAATTATTCATTCTCAATGAAAAATTAGATTTCTTAGCCTCGTATCCTCAGAGAATCGTTTTAAATAGGCGTATTTAATATATTTTGATATGTCTGTCTTTTTAAATGAAAAGCCAGAACGAAGCAGTGAATCCATAGACCATAAGGTAGAAGATTTCTTATTTTACTTGAATTCAAAATATGCCAATAATGTTTCAGATATTGTGTGACATTTTTTAAGCCATCGTTCAAATTGATGTAGCATTTTCATATCTGCTTTTGATTTTTCGTAATAAATTTATGACGCGTTATCGCAATTTCACGCAGTTGTGGTGGCGTACAAGATAAATTTGTCTCAGTATCACTCATTTTTTACAGTTTACAGAGACTATATTATGAAATATATGTTTTAAACAATTTAAATAGCGAATTTGAATTTTGAATTCGGCAAATGTCAATCGTATGTCAATGTGACCAACTTCATATAAAAATAAAACTCAACATTTTTAATGAGATTTTTATTAAGTATTATTATCGAGTTTATAATGCAAAATAGAAAAAATAGTATAAGGACTCGTTTCATAAGGCTTTTTGTCGCACTCGTCATTAGAAACTCGCCTGCGGCTCGTTTTCTAAACTTGAACTCGTGCGACAAAATCATGCCTTATGAAACTCGTACTTTAATATACTATTAAATTAATGTTCCCATAAGCAATATACAGATTTCAGTTAAAGTGCTAAAGTAACATTTATTACGAAACAGGCCCTAAGTTTTACAAAGGAATTTCAATAAATGTTAAAAAAAAAATTGCATATTTGCATCATTTTTCTGATTTGAACCTCACTCATCTGGTACAAGTTTTTGTATTTTTTTTTTAAAGTAAAATTAATAGCACAGCTTTATCTTCTGCTATTTTGGTATTACGTGCCTCAATTGGTGCCAACAAACTTATTTGCAGTAAAATTAAACATTAAATAAAATCATCTATTTTGATGTCTGAAAAATGATTATTTTTGAAGAAAAAACCTGAGCTTATTACAAATAATACGATTCTGGTTTGTATTTATTGTTCCCAACCCCAAAATCAAGCCGGTCCAATGTTTGCCTTAAGCCGCAAAATGTCTAGGAGCGATCCTGATTACTTATTTCTGTAGTCGATAATAACTGATAAATCTTTCGAACAACCATGATTAAATGGGTGCAATAGGAGTTTTGATTAATTATTAAATATTCTTTTTATTTTGGCTTCTCCAGTATTATTGATACTTTAAAGTTTTATAGGATCAAAGAAGAACAAAGAATTATGGCCATCAAGATCGTTAAATAAAAATTAACATTTAAAAGTAGCAAGTGAGTCGAAAAAATAGCTTCAGCATACTACGCTGATGGTCTGATGTCGCTTAAAGAAATTATATTAAACAACCAAAGAAATCCAATTAAGTTTTCTTTTCCCTATAGCTTAGAATAACATTACTTATTAATTCCCGCCTATAGAGCGATCACCCGATACATACACATCACGTATCGCAGCGCAGCCGTAGGTACTAATATTACGGCCATACTTAAGCATTCCTTGTAACCACCATTAGCGATTCGCTGCTCCATTTCCTTTCCGCATGTGCTACGACCGGTTTATGCATAAACCCAATGCAAAAATGCTCTTCTCTCCGATACTCTCCATATAATGCGACACCGAGCGATTTATTGCAACGGGAAGAACGAGGTTCCGATCGTTCGGCTATTAAACCGAAGACGTGAGTGTTGTATTGAAATGCGTGCCCCGTAAGAAGACCTTTCCATTGCGGTACCGTCACAATCCACGATCGGCGACGCGCTAAAGGATTGTACATAGGTAGTATGTACCTACGTATGTCGCGGCAAATCGCGATTTTGCGTAAGTGGCGAGGTTCCCAGGCTCTTGTTTTGCGCGCTGTTTCAACGTCTGAGTTAGATTGGATGTTTGCCTTATAAGACTTGGAGGTTGCTGTATGTTTTGTGTGAGAGTTTCAATGGGCGAAAGTGTTAACGCAAAAGCTTCAATCTGAAGCCACTGGAAAGGCAAATTAAAAAAAAACAATTCATATTACGACACAAGAATGAACATCAATAAAATAATCACACATTATACATAATAACAAAACAACAAACAAAGATACAAGCTCACAGCAGGAGACGTAACGAAGTGAGCCTACAGAGCCTTTATCTTGGCTGATAGTCGAATGGCATCTTCCTCTTCCTCTGTCGATGAGGTTATAAGTTCCTGCAATTCTTTATTCGATAATTCCTCTCCATGTTCTTCAATACACTCATGTACCTGCTCCTCCATCAAATCAACGAATCCTTCTTCACTTAACTGCCTTGCTAGGTAAATGATTTTGTTTACTTCCTCATCAATAGTTGGTAAATCTTCAAAGTCGCTAATAACCTCAATTCATAAATTCTTCCAATATGATTTTATAGTTGCTGGTTTTAATTCATTTATTACTGTTTGGATAAATGTAATTTCGTCGGCGATTGTAAATGTTTTCCAGCAATCCATAATTTGCAACTCAGGTTCTATATCCATTGATATTCTAAGTCTTTCAAATGCAAGACGAGTGTATATTGCCTTAACGCACCTGGTAATACCCTGGTCGAGAGGTTGCAGAAATGAGGTAGTATTTAGCGGTAACAATACAATCTTAATATTTATATAATCTTCCATAGCAATGGATTTTGGATGACCAGTGCATTGTTCTTATTAACAACGCTTTAAATGGCAATTTCTTCTGTTCCAAGTATCGTTTGACTTCAGGAACGAAGCATAGGCGAAACCATTCAGTGAAAAGTGTTGCTGTAACTCATGCTTTCTTATTGGATTGCCAGAACACAGGTAGATTACTTCTGTCTTTATTTTTGAGGGCGCGAGGAATTTATGAACGATGTATTACGCCTGGCTTGATCACGTGCCCTTCAACATTAACATATAATAGCAACGTTAACCTGTTTTTGCATGCTTTGAATCCTGGTGCCTGTTTTGCTATTTTATGAGTATACGTTCTACTGGGCCTTTTTTTCCACAGCAAACCAGTTTCATCGCAGTTGAACATTTGCTTTGGGTGGTAGCCTTCCTCTTCAATAGTTCTTTTTAACTCAGCCGGAAACGTAGCAGCAGCTTCTTCGTCAGCAGATGCAGCTTCTCCAGTGATTTTTTAAATTTGTCAAGTTATATCTGCTCTTGAATCTATTCAACCATCCCCTACTTGCTGTGAATGGTTTTATGTCTTCTTCAGTGCTGCCTTCTTTTAAAGTTTTCATAAAGACTTAAGGCTTTTTGCTGTAAAATATTACCACTGATCGGTACATGTTTCCTATTCATATCTTCAATCCATAAATTTAACGCTTTTTCTAGCTTTATTAGTACTTTATCACGTATTGTGGAATCTTTTTTTTGGCAGTTTGGGGTACCACAGAAAACTAGATCGAATATTCTTCTCGAATTCGTAGTTTTTCACCAAGAGTTAATACTTCACGTTTTCTCTTAGGCTTTGAGGGACAGATATTACAAAATAAATAACAGTGTGTACTAACACATGCAATCCAGGAGAACATTTAGGTTCTACTGTGTGCGAAAAACGATTCTTCATATTCATGCCAATAAAAAGATGACATTACATATTCAGCATTTTTATACAAATTTAAACAATGAATGAATATAACCGCTGCCTTATATTTCGTTTATATTTACTGTTTGAAGAAGATTTGTTGTTCATTGCAAACTTTTTATAAGTGCCTAATACAAACAACTCAAATATGTATTGTACCTATATCTACAGTGATATATTGCACTGTAGAAACGTCAGAAACAGTCAGGGTCCGACTGTATTAAGTATACAGGGTGTATCAAATAAAAAAGTTAATTTTGCTTGGGTTTTAACTACACGACATATAAAGTACAAACCCACCGAAACCGGATTTCATCATTAAAGAATAAAAAAAAGTAAAATTTAGAGCCAAAAATTTTTTAGTCCGGCCTGATGCGAGGAAACGTCATGTTAAGCACCCCTAAACGTGGTATTATGATAAATACATTGCACTCATTTATATTATTCTTAATGTATGCCGTAAGTTCATTTAACGTCATTCTGAATAAATAAAGGCCAATTGGCCAATGTGCCCTTGTAAAAATAGCAAAACTGAGGCATTTTAAATTTCTTCTTTTTATAAAATAAACATTCCTTTTTTGTTAAGAGCATCCTACGTAAGTCTACAAAGTATTATTTTTAATATCCTGATAAGACGTTCTAGTTTCACCGGATATGCAACTTCAGTAGTTACAAAAAACGTAAATATTTTTCTTTCGCTTTGTCGAATCGAGAATTAGTTGTTAATAAACGGTACCACATGAATCTGAGTTATTTCTTTTGGATTTATTTAATCATACAACACAAAATGAATTGAATCGAATTACACAGAAATAAATGTAGATACAGAAAAATTGCAAACACGCCTTTTTACTATGATATCGCGGAAAATGAATCTATACATTCCCGCACTTTTGCCGATGCATCAAGCTTCGATTTTCTTTATATGAAATCATGATGGTCCTGAAAAGGGAAGTTTTTTCGAGACGGGAAGAATTTAAATGAAATGTTCGAAGTGGCTTGCATTCCAAGCGGCGATCCACACAAAACTAACAGCGGTAATGGCTGAATGATAGTGGTATGTGGGGGTATACTCGGGACAGCAGTTAGGTTGGGCACAGGTGCGGCTCTAGCCCACGGCATTTATGAAATATTTTTTTCTCGTTAATGCTTTACAGATAGACCCCTGTGCCTTAAGACTAGGGACGTTTTTTAGTTAGCGTCGCTCATTTCAATTTGTTTATGGAACCCATATAGTACTTAGAATAGGTAGCCTCGTGTAGTACCTTTTTTAGGTGGAGCACGGGGTTAGGATGATTTGTAATAATTTAATTTTCATAAATAAAGTGTGCATTAAGACTTTTTGATTGTATATGATTACAGCTGCTACATATTATTATATTTACCTCTATATCTGATACACCCTGTATATACGAATTTTCCGTATAATGCATGCAGTCAACCAGTAGCACTAATTATGATCCTTGGTAAGGTGCATCGCAGCGTATGCTAATATTGGCCGATTAATTATTACATACACTTTTTATTTAACTCGTTGGTATATATTTTAATTTAAACTAACTTTTTCGAAATTAGATTAAATACTTACACTGTACTAGTAAAATCTTTTACAATTTGTGATATATTTTCCGTTATGTAATTACCTCTTTTTATGACTTTAAGAGTTTTGCTATCCCATACAAAGCCACCGTTTGCCTTTATTGCAACATTATCTACTGATACGACCATTATTAAACCATTGTTGTGTATGAACATAAACGCTGCCGTAGATTTAAACAGCGACTTTACGACAGCTTTCTAAGCGTGGGCGGTTGTGTCGTTACGAAACCCTATTCGGTGGCTTTGTATTACGAGCACCCGATTTTTCCGTATGCCCCCCGAGCAACAGCGAACACAACAGCGAAACCGCGTACGTATAGTTCTTCGAAGCATTGTTACGCTGCCACTTAAACAAAACACGATTGCCAAAGAGCTCTGGTGCGCGCATACGGATAAATAAAGTTTGTTAATTGATATTGGTGCGTTCCATTGTACTATGGCGATCCTGAAACGTGTTCGCCCGAGCTTATACCCGTCTCGCTGTCCGAGTTTTAATTGAAACGTCTCTGACGTTACGGCATTCAATTTCGTATACGCACGGTGGATGAGGTACCGTTGTTGTTTATGCGTTGTCAGCATCGGTAAAGAGTCATTACCATAAATTGGACGTCATTAATTAAAACGATATACGCATCGGATGTATTATGGTTTAGAAAATTAATTAAAACGCGGTTAGAGATTGTCATTTCGCGTAGATAAGGAGCCAAAAAAGGGACGGATGAGATGAGGAAAAGCGCGTGAGCACGGCAAGATTGAGTTGCATCAGGATCTAAAGATTTATCTTCTTGCTCGTCTGCATTTCGTTTAAAATAAAGACGTGGTCACGATTTAATCTATGATTTTCAAATTTGCATTGTGTGGTCTTCAATTTTGTAATGAACATCAACAAGAGATTTGAGATATGAGCTAAAAGATGCAAAAAGGATGAGTTGACAAAGTTTAAATTGAAATTCATTAAGGAATTCATGAAGACAAGAAAAATATTGACAGAAGGGATTCTTTAAAACAAAGAAATCAATTCTTTTAAGCATATTACCATTCTACATTCAAAGAAATACATATCATAAATAAAGAGCGAATGGCACAACACTAGAACACGCTTGGCGTCTTCTCTCATGGTTATTTTGTGACGGAACGGGTTTTCTTATTTGGAAATTTTTGAGGGTGGTCAGCCCAAATTTCAATATTTATTTCATATTTTATAAATATTTAAAAAATATTAAATCTTTCTTGAATATAGTTATATAATATAATATGCATAAAATATATTATGAAATATATTAGGAAAACATTTAAAAAATATATATGTTATGTAGCATTAATAATATTTTATTGCAAATGTTTTCTCAATATATTTTTCATAACTCTGCAAGAATATTTTGCTTTGTATTTCTGTAAATATTTATTTCACATAAAAAAAAGATTGAATTTTTGCTTTTGTACATTTGGTGCGTAAGACGAATAATATAAAATGGGTAAAATATGCATACATATTAAGTAGGTGTGTACCTATTTAAAATGATAGTTTAAAGATTAAATTAGATAATATATATATATGTAATATGATTTAATTAGTATCTTAGTTGAGCGCTGTAACTTTTCTATTAATATATCTGCGTTTTGTATTATATTATTTGTAATATTTGTAAGTTGCGAACGTCAACACAACACCTCTATTCATTACGGTGCCGGTGTTATATGATTTAGTATTGTTTATGCGTCTATGGATTAGGTACATAGAATGCAAACACGCACGTGCGTATCATCAAAGTTTTCATTCGTTTGTCCGTTACATGTAAAGTTTATAATAGTATACGATTAGGGCAGATTAGGGTTAACTGTGTAATTAATTGTTGTGGTGTGTGTTAGTTTTTGTGGTGACTACGAGGTAAGCAAAACTTTGAACATGTCATGGCATTTATAAGATAATAAATTGGAATGCTCAATACCGCTATTACAGAAATCGTTTAATAATAAATTGTAGAATTTATGCATCATATATGTACTGCATCTACCAGATAAATTGCTAGTTGATTTGCTTAAGAGATTCATCTCGGTAGATAAGTGTCATAACCTCAAATAGAGGTTAGAATACGTTGTGTTGTTTTATTGTTTGTACGTAGAATGTTTTCTAATATTATGAAATAAAGTAAAAATAAGTATCGTAAGTATTAGAATGTAGCTACCACTCCAATTATTGTAAATGCTCCAATGTATTAGTAGGTGTTGATAATGTTGTACGATGTTTTATCATGGTATATCTAATACAATTGGCATTGTTTTAGAGGTCACAGGAAACGCCATGAGAACGCCACTACGAAGATATGAAAAAAGCCACAGGTTGTACCTGGCACCAGCCAAGACTAGACTTAAAATGAGTATTTTTCATTTCTATTGGCTTATTCAAATAAAATGATAATAAATACTTCAATTAAAAAATAGTGATTAATTTGATAAACCTTCAGTATGCCTTAAAAGATGCCAGAATTATTGATTATTAACTTGTATGGTGAGTGTGAAAAAACAAGTTCTTGCCTTTTAGACAAATCTATGTATGTTTCAACTTTTTGTTATCGACCTTATACATTCTAAATAACCAAGAACAATTTTAGTTCATTTTGACAAATTAAATAGACTGCATAAAAAATCTCAATTTTCATATAAATATTTTAGAAAAAATATAGGGCTTACATTAATTTTAAAATATGGAATAAATATTTTAATTGAATATTTTATCTATATTTAGAAAAAAATATGAAAAATATATTCAAAAACCTCTCACGAAAAATATTTATAAAATATATTTTTAAAAATATCTATGTAATATTTCTGGCTGTTAGGGAAGCCCCGTTTTACAGATAACCCCACCTGCTCTTTTGACCGACGAACCACCGCTGCAAAACAATATTTTTGTTTGGTAGCAATTGGTTTTAGAAGAAATAGCCAAAGATGTTTTATAACGGTGTTTTTCTTCTCCATCAGTCGAAGCAAGTCCGTTAGTTTGCCTGAAGATTGTCAACTTATCCGTCTCGTAGTCTTTCTCTACTTAGGACTTTCTCTCCAGAACTTTATTAAGGGTACAAATTGAACTTATATATCGTCGGTAATTTTAACAAAAATATATTAATTAAAATGAATCAGATGGAACAAAATTAATAAGATAACAAATTAGATAAAATGACAAGTAAAAAAAAAACAAACACAATTAATTTGAAAGAATATTTTAAAATTTTTATAAAGTTGTTTAACACAAGCACTGAGTAATTTTTACTTTACAAAATTAGTTTGTAAAGTAAAAAGTAGTAACCCCCAAAACGTTGTACGTATTGCTGTGTACTGATATGTAAAAAAAAAAGAACTTGCAAAATGAATATTAAAAAAAAAAATTAAATTAGCTAGCTCAACAGAAAAATTTAATTCTTTAAACTATAATAAAAAAAAAACTAAACTGAAATATATCTTCCTGCACGTAAAATAAAAAATGATCTTACAACTAAAATGTGCACACATCAATATAATAACAATTATTATTAAGCGAGTTCCTTGATGGACAAAATAAAATTCAATTTAAGCGAAACAAATCTCTATATCAAAAGTATTAACAAAATGGCAGCAAACAATATAAAATACATGTACTCACGCTCTCGTCTACCTAGGAACTGCTTCATACAATTCACCAGTCGTTTTTGTAACAACAACAGCTGCGTACAACGCAACGCATAAAATCTACATGCCAACATCCAAAAGAATAAACAATGAATCAAACTAGCGAGCCCTAGACATTTAAATAAATGAAATTAAACAATTAACTCATTAACTTAATCGTATATAAAAATAAAATCTACATCTGTGAAAATTCTCTCGAAATATTGACAAAGGCTGAACGGAGTAAATATGACAAAAACTGAATTTGCGAAAAACGGGGTGCCAGTCCACAGCAGTATTTGCAATGGTTAGTTTTTAAGCAAAAGTTTAAGACATCTTACCAACCGATGTGGGTAATTAAATCTTCCCGTAATCCAAAACATTAAAGGCACAATAGCTTTACACAGCACACACACAAATTAAAAAAGAATGGGGGTTTTCGAACGATTTTACATAGCACAAAAACAGAAACACTTCTCGAGGAAAGCGTTTGCTTCCTGTTGTAACGCGTGCTTTTCTGCAGTTGAATCGGTTTCCGCGAACTAATTAATTCAAAACAGCAATGTAGGGGTTTTTATACACTTTAGTTGTGACGTCATTCCGCACCGATATACTAGTTCCGCTTCTCTTTACAAGAGGGCGCAAGAATGATGGTTGGCGTTATTTTGCTGAACTTCTAGAGAGTAATGTGGGATTCGCTGATCAGCAATTGTGACATATAATAGACAAAGAAGCAGATAAAATTTAAAATAAATACTGTATTATATATCTTAATTATGCGAGACTTTTAATAAAATAGACTGTTATTTCCTGTAAGGTAAACGCTGCTTCAGCAAATGCCACAGTACTTATCATCAACATATTAATAAAATGAATTTAAATACTTTACTTTGTATTATACCGGATGGAATTTCGAATTCTTACAATTTCACTCAAATGTGACAAATATTCTAACTTTTAGACAAATAATACATTTTATCAAAATTCGTTCAGTTTTACAAACAATCGTAATTGTTTTTAAAACTGATTGGGTAATTATAAAGCTAATAAAATAGGTAAGAAGATGATGCAAAAAATATGCAGGGTGTGATTTGAAGAAAAAAAAAAAATTAAGTTAGGTGGGTTAATTCCAAACTGAGTCTCCCAGTATACATATAACTATACTCTCAGGAAAGAGATTTACCAATCATGCTTGTACATATACGCTTACATATGAGTTCCTTTGTTAATCGAATTACGCAAGGTCCCTTACTCGCTCTGATTACGAGCCCCACCGAAATAAAAAAAACCACCCGCATTCGTTTATTATTGCCGTAATTAATTGGTTCGTCGAACCGTACACGGCTTTAAAGAGCCTGCTATAATTGTTTCTATTAAAATTAATGTGGCAGCAGTGGCGTTTAGAAAGGCGGTCCTGGTCACGTCCACTATATTATATGCTACACATAGACAACACATATATGCTGGTATTCCTTTACTTCTTAATCGCGTACGTTATTAAGAGTATGTAGAAGACGCCAGTGGCATAGCATAATGTAAAATTAGGTCAAAAATTGTATTCAATAAATGGTGCAAGATGAGAAGATTGTGTGGATTTATCCTCAAGTTCTTTTGTTTGTTCCTCAATTTGATGGTATGGTTCATTCAGAAAAAACTATGATGTTGCGTATCTATGCTTTGACCTAACCCATTGTTTGTTTGGATATGTATTGCTATGGTGATAGCGATTCCATACCGCTAAGGTTTTAGAAACTGAAATTATAAGTGGTTTTTTAAAGTGTTCATATGTCAGGTTGAATGTTGACAATTTGATGTTCGTATCTAGTAAGTGAATTCGCCTTATGGAGATATTTTGTTGATTATTTTATTTTGATAATTATTAGGTAGATTTGTCAGTTAAGAGATGTCATGATGTCAAAAAAGTGTGAATAAAATATTGATAATCCAGGCAGACATTTTGTACATATAATAATTAGATTTGGCGCCAATAAAATTATATTGTGATTTTTTATAATGGATTGCTCAGCTAAAACTTTACACTTAAATCTACATTTTTACAGATACCTACTCTTCTATGTTTAATGATAATAAAAAAAAAACAATCTCACTCCCCTAATATTTATATTTTTCTATTAGTAGAAGGTAGGCTGCCGTGGAAGCTGTACGTGTTATTTCTTCTAAATCAGTAACTTGTATATTGTTAGACTCTTTTTTGATTAAATTTAAATTCAGTCTAATTTTTATCATTTATTGTATCGAATGCTTTTTTTATTATTAAAACAGTGTAATTGTTAAGACATTTTTAGAATTATTTTTGGTTTTAATAATTCATGTGTGACCCCAAATCAATTCCAATATTTCATCTGCATGTACACAATCGATGAACCCTACTGAGACATTATAAAGACATTTAGTTGCGAGAGTTTTATATGTATATATCTGTATTTTATATGAGAATATCTGTATATTTACTGAAGGAAATAAACGTCTTAAAAGATTGACTAGCCTATTCAGTGTCTCCCACCCGGCGCATCGGTCTACAAACTAGCAGTACCCTAACAGTAATTATCAATAACATGCAGAATTTGTTATAGCAGTAAATCATCCCTTGACAGTACTTACTTAAAGTTGTACATACCAATAGCATGCTCTGTAATATAAAACACTCGATGAATAAACACTTTCTATAAACAACACAATTTATTATCAAATTCTATATCAAAAACATATAAAGAGGAACTCTTACCCAAGATGAGTATACTTGTTTGGAATGTTTAGATCAAATATTAGCTACTATCCAGTATATTGTGGATTCCTAAATAACTTTTAAATCCCCCCCTATTATACTACAAAACCACGAACCTATACATATTAAAATTTCAATTTTAGCTGTCATTTACAAATATGAAGAGTAACCTCAAAGCTTTCGAAATGTTAAATACTTATTTACACAAAAATTTAAATATTATTTAGACAAAATACCTCGAATATTAGCTTGCATACACGCCAAACTATTTCAAGATGGAGTTTCCTCACAGTAACAAACCAAAGATGTTGCAGAAAAGGTTTCCAAATTAGGAGCACAACGCCGCTATCAGGAAGTCCAGGGAAAAATCTCCTTCGATGCATCCAAAGTGTATCATTATACTTAAGACAGCAGAGACATGTATAATCATGGGTGGTTATGTTTAATGGCAGCAACTGATACCGAATTTTTACTTCGATAACACACCAATAGATGGCAAATGGGACATTATGTGCGCGTCGTGGATAAGCAAGAAGGCCAATCTTACCGACGTTTGACCAATATTTACCGTGTGCTGCCATTATGCTGCCGTGTGTCTATTGTCGTTGGCGTCTAATCGTCTAATGTTATTTGTTTTAGCCCCATTTGCATCGCCATGTTAAGCCTGGTTTAATTTTAAGGGGTAAGCGGTACTTTGAAGGTGATAGTTCATGTCTCATGCATATAGTGAACATTATATTCTGAGCGTCACTTAAAATTAAACCAAACTTAACGTGTCGGTGCAAACGGCCATTAGCACATGGTTACTAGGCTTGAAAGTATACAGAAAACAACTTTTCAGGATACTGTATATGATGATGGCGAATATTATCACCAGGGAGTCTATGTTGAATGCAGTTTCTCATATAGTATGGGAAACTGCGCTCAACATAGACTCTGTCTGATGATTAAAATTTTTCAATAGCAGCGTTCTTTAGTATACCATTTAAATAGGCGCGCGGTTTTTAATAAGCTTTGATAACACACCTATAGATGTCTCATTACGGCCTCAAAACAGTATATGGAACATACCTATCTATAGTATAGTTATCTATGTGTATAATTCCACAAAAGAAAAGGTACCAAGGTATGTCAGTACAGCGAATTTCTTCTAATTTGAAAACAATAAGGTAGCCAGACGATAGATTTGTACAACTAATTACCACGACTTCGATGCAAATTAATCGATGCAATATATACTGGATATACAAACCGGTGTGTACATAAAATAATAATTACATCTACTATGGTTGGTGATTCATCCTACGTATTGCTGTAGACTGGCACTCCGGGTTTTGTAAACTCAGTGTTTATTTTTCGAAGATCAAGTTTTGGCCTTGCCGCGCGCAGATTCTCACAGAAGTTGATTTATGTTATTTTGATAAGATTTTGTTAGTTGATTTGTTTGTTTATTTATTTGTTCAGTCATTTAATTTATTCTCACTCTTTAATATGTTTAGCATTTGTTTATTTTGTTTTATGTCCTTCTTAAAAGGTATCTTCGATGATCTTTTGCGTTTGTTGCAGCGCGCGCAATTGTTATTCTGATATATGTATGCGATGTAGGGCCTCTTTTAAGGTAGTTCCACAGATTGATGCCGTGTGTAAGTATATGTATTTTATTTGCTTGGTTACCGTTTTTGGTGATTTCATTTTATTAAAACTTTGTTCGCTTAATTTGAATTTAGAACATCAATCGTGGAACTCCATTTTAATAATTGATGTTATATTATTGTGCACATTTTGATGAACAAGATCCGTTGTTATTATTTGCTTTAGAAGAATTTTGGGTTTTTTTTGTTTAAAGAGTTAAATTTTTCCGTTTCTAGTTTTCATATTAGTTTTCTTTGTTAATCACCTTGTGTAAGGTGAGAAGAAGCATTGTGCTTGTAATTTAAATTCATTTGTGTAAATTTAATTTTGTTGGTTTAAAATTTTGAAACCACGTGGATTTTTTGTGCGATTTGAACTTTCTTCTAGAACAAATCTACCATTTTGTTTGATAAAGGATTTGCATCGTCCTTATTAATTGTAGATTCATGCTGGTTTTGTTTTCGGCCAGAATCTTATATTCATGGTTTTCATTTACCCTGCGAAATTGTAATTAAACGTTTTTTTTTTTTTTTTAATAATAAATTTTGATTACTTTCACCCACTTTGTACTTTTCTTGATTAGATTAGTAAACCTGAGATCAATTAGTCTTTTGCGCCTTTTTAAATTTTTATCCTCTGAGCTAGTTGATTTAATTTTTTTTAATTTCACTTTTCATATATGCTGGTACCTTCAGTTCACAGCAGTATGTACCACAACAGTATACACCTCTCAAAATTGCATAACAAGTATATTAATATTAAATAGCGCGATATGTCACGATAAAAAAATTGTAACTGTTTCAAAACCGTTTTTTTACTGGAAACCGGTTTTAGGAAAAATCGGTTAACCGAATTTTGATATCTAGCGATTTCCACAGCATTAGTTTGAACACACTTTATGAAGGCGATTTTCATAGTTAGTTAATCCCTTTACTCAATTGATTAATCCTATGTCTAACATGTATCAATGTTTTTTTAAAAAGAAACTTTCTATCTCAAATACTCACAGCTTTTTCTACTCTTTTCTACTTTTTTTATTTAATTCTTATAATTTAGTACACCTTACAACAGCAAAAACTATTAGACCCATTCTAATAATAGCAACATTGGAATAGCTTCATTTTAAACACCGACTTAATCTTCCATACATCTTTGTATTCTAATTCGTACAAGCCATTATCTCCCCTTCACGGTTTAATAAAATTCAACATCGAACCCAATCCAACCCGTTCCATGCTAATACCCCACAAGAACGGCCTAACTCTGCTCTGCACTTGGCCGCTCTGAAGGCGCCATTGTTTTCAAATTAGAAATACGTCCAACCGCAGCCATAGCACACTCATTCCTGCAGCATCACCGCGAATACAATGGCTCTAAATTCAAAGGAACCTAAGTCGTCACATCTCCATGCTCCAATGCTTTCAGTAGAATCGTACAGCCGTGACATTACGTTGCATTAATACTTCAGAAAAAAAAAAAAAATCGATGAACGACGCATCAGCGGTTTCTGTTATTCTACGCTTCGTCTGTGATGCGTTCCGTGGTCCACGATGGAACGTCACGTTCTATTCGGATTTCTGATGTGGTTTGAGATGAGGGAACGAATATTTCCGATGTTATCACTTAGCTTATAGAGGAGCGAGAAAGGTGGACAATCGGATGGATTTGATTTCACGCTCGACGTTGGAATATTCGGTTTTACCGGGAAAAAAAGAATTTCTTTTTTGGTGTAACGGTGGTGTTCTTGTCGTCGCTGGTATTCGAGTATTTGTGGGATCTTTTTTTAATCTATGTAATGATTATTTTGATTTTACATCGGTTGGGGAATTAGATACAAGTAATCGAATAATGCTACGAATCGGAATTTTATGGTCGGTTGAGCATAAAAGGTCAATCGTTAGAATAGATTGAAAACGATAAATATTTTTTTCTAGAGCAAATTAACGCATTTAGACATGGAATTGCTATATAACCGTAGCGGTTCGTTCATTTTTAGTTTCTTTAATGTAATAATGTAAAACTTAATGGCAAAATTGATTTAAAATCGTTATAAATTTACTATACAGTGTGAGTCGTTAAGAATGAGAAATCCGGAAACTGGGAATAGTAAAGCCTAAACATGAGAATATAGCGGAACATGCCTTATACAAATGTTTCTCGTTTAAGACGTACAGGATGTTCAAGTTAATAATTTTATTGCTAAATTTCCCAATAATTTAGCAAGTTTTCATAGTATCAACGTGAAATTGGTATAACTACGTTTTTCAGCATGATGAATAGGTATTTGTCATCACTTTTACCTTTATAATATAAATAAGAAAACTGATTTACTGTAACAAATTTCTGGGAGAAATTTTTCAAAGAAAAATTAGTCCCAAACAGGATTTGAACCATGCACCCACCGTTCTCCGGACGGCCGCTCTAACCAATTGAGCTATTGGGACTATGCCGAATTCAAACCTGTGATTGTCGATATATACAAGGAGAAATTTGCTCATAGAGAGCGCTAGTTACACCCTGCTGAATAGGTAAATCGAAGCTTATTTTTTTTTATTTGTGCAGAATCACATAAACCGAATAGAAAATTATATATAATATAATAATAATAAAGAGCAAGTTTTTTACATAAAAAATACATCCTTGTTTAATTTTGATATATTGATCCAGTTTCGAGATATTTTCATTCGAAAGTTTCAGTGTATTTCATGCTACTACCGTTATTTTTAACTCTTAAAATATAAAGTTGGCTTTGTATTTTAAGTAAAGCTATCATCACAGACTACCTCCAGACGACGAACTCAATGTAAATCAAAATGCCGTTTCGGATTTTTTTTCTCTCTCACAAAAATACAAAATTTAGGTAGCTGGCGCTTGAGTGTTTCCCGCTTAATTTCAAAAAGTATATACTTTCATTTGTATTTATTTTAGAAGATAAAGTGTTTAAAGATTGTATTTGACTATATTGTTATTTATATACATATAAACAAGAATATAGTCCAATACAATCATTAAATACATTACAATCATTTTTTAAAACTTTATTTCTTCGTACTACTGCATAAAGGTATAACAAACTAAAGATAATATAACTCTTTGATTTAATTTTTCTCATTTACAAAATATTAGTATGTAAAACAAGTACAAATAAACAGTCTACTAACTAGGTAACAGATAAATTTTAAAATATTCATTAATAGTAAATCTTTCGTTGCCAGTATCAATAGAATTTACCATATTCGCAAAGAGAAGTCGTCGGTAGTTGTAAACAACTGTGTATAACACCCTGATTCTTCCTGATTCAAGCTGTCGTGGAAAGCAAAATAGCTTCTGCACTTCGGTTTTAGAACGACCACAAACTATGCAAAACATTTTCGCAAACTATGTCACAAATGTCACTATTTTTGAAACAATTTCGAAAAAATACTTACAGCAATATATATTGTAATGTATCTATTGGTAAAAATGATACCTTTTATATTACAATACGAGGCGCCATCTCTACTACTATCTCGTTTTTAACATGTTGTCGTACAGGTTTCTATAATACGCAGTCTTTTAAACAGCGCCTCTACACAAATTTTGAGTTTTTTGGAAAAAGATAACCTTATACTATATTTCCATTAGATAGAAAAGAATAGAGAGAGCGGTACATATCTGAATGCGAGTTCGTCGTCTGAGGGTAGTCTGTGGCTATCATTATTTATGCTTGTGAAGCTTGTGTCAAAAAGTGCTAAGCAAGTAGCCTTACCTTTTTCTGCATTACTTGGTATGAAAATAAGTAGTAATAAAAAATGCCACGGCATAATAACTTTTCAAATAGTGAAATGCGAGATAAGATTTGTGTTTTTGCTCAAACAGATTTTAATGGTTTTGCTGCAGCCCCAAGATATTTACAATTATATCCAAACCGAAAGCAACCAAATCATAAACTTTTTAGAAATCTTTATAATCGCCTGGGAGAAACTGGGTATGTTCATCCTAGGTGTCATAATGGTGCTCCAAAAACAATTTGAGTAGAACAAGAAGAGGAAATTCTAGTTCGTGTTACCGAAAATTAAGGCGTAAGTGCCCACGCCGTTTAAGTGCATATGTAATTGTATGGATATGACATTCTAATTCTACTATTAACTTGTGTCTCTAATTTATTTTTAAAGATATTTCAAATCTCATTTTATTTAAGAGATAAGATTTGTGTTTTTGCCCAAACAGATTTTAATGGTTTTGCTGCAGTCCCAAGATTTACAATTATATCCAAACCGAAGACAACCAAATCATAAACTTTTTAGAAATCTTTATAATTATAATAAAGATATTTCAAATCTCATTTTATTTAAGTAGCGTAACATTCAAATTAGCTTTTTACATCTTTGTAAAATATTCATTTATCTTAAAGTAACTTTAGTAACATATAAATTTTTGCATTGTTATAAATAACACTTTTATGATTCTCATTAACCTAAAGCAACGAGTTTATTGTATTATTAGTTAAATTTGTATAATTGATGATATCAGTACTTACACATATTTTTTTGAGTGTATAACAGTAATCATTCACTTTGTTTTTTATTACATATTTATCAATATTTTATAATGTCTGTACGTATTAATTGGTCGCTATATTATTATCGTCTACGAGTAACATCCTTTATAACAACATTTGGGAGAAATAGCAGCTGTTATTTATGTACTAGATGTGTGCAATCAAATGTATGAAACTGATTTAAGATTTAACAATTACCTAAGTAATATAGAGGCAATTTTACTTTGGTTTTGACATTTCTGTTTATAGACATAATCACCAACGCCGTCTGGCGGATTAAATTAACATTAAAGGAACATTTGTTCCAATAGACAACTGAACTAATTGTAACTGTCACCAACTATCTGCTGTGAACTGATGGTACCAGCATATATGAAAAGTTAAATTAAAAAAAAAATTAAATCAACTAGCTCAGTGGATAAAAATTTAAAAGGGCGCAAAAAACTCAATAACCTCAAGGTTATTTTCAGGATTGAACTAATCATAAAAATAAAATTGTGGGTGAATGTAATCAAAATTTATTATATAAAAAAAAAAGAAAAAAAAACATTTAATTATAAATCAATCGATGGAAAACAAAACCATCGACTGAAAGTCCTGGCCAAAAATAAAACCTGCCTGAATTTACATTTACAAAGGACAATTCAAAATCCTCTAACAAACAAAATGGAAGATTTGTGCTAGAAGAAAATTCTGCTTCTCAAATAATCCACGTGGTCTCAAGGTTAAAACAACTAAAATTAAAATTAAACGTGGAAAACAAATAAATTTAGAAAATTGAAATATAAACACAAGCACAATGCCTTCTTTTCACCTTTCACAAGGTGATTAATAAATAAAACTAATTTGAAAAGTAGAAACGGAAAAAAAAATTAAACTCTTAAAACTTACAATCCCTTCTAGAACAAATTATGATAATAACAGATTTTATAACAAATTTGTGCACAAAAACTACAACAACTCTTATTATCTAACAGAGTTCCCTGACTCAAGAGATAGATTTCAATTTAACCGAACAAAATTCAAATATAATAATGAAAAATCAAAAAACAGCAATGAAAATCAAATAACAATCTACTTACACGACATCTCGTCAAAGAACTCCTTTAAGAGGCCCAAACACGGTAATATATAAAATCATCTGCGTGCTACAAAGTCGCACGAATCGCAAAGAAAAAACTAGAATATCACAATGAACTATATACACTCCTGGTAAATGCACAAAATGTACAAAAGAATGAATTTAATATAAACTGAACAATTACATAAAATTAATCAAACAATCAAATCAATTCAAAAAAAAACTTAATTACAAAATAAAAATGTTTGTGAGAATTTCTACGCGACATCGAAAAAGGTAAATCGGGATCAAAATTAACATCTGTTCCGCTTAAAAAAAAAGCTCTCGCGAACTCAAAGGTGTTCGTCCACAGCATATCGTTGTGTGTATTTTGGGAATCTTTTTGCATGCATTTAATTATTAAGCATTGATTGTGTTTCATGGTCCCTAATAGCCAAATTTAAATTTCCCGCCACTATTTTCAGTAAATTCAACGTAAAGGCATTAAAGTAACTATTAATGTAGTACAAAATAGTGGGTAATTTTATGTTTCAACGTTGAAGTTACTAAGAATAATTGCGGACAATTTAAATTTGGCTATGTGGGGTAATATCCTTATATTTATCAAGTATTTTACTTATATTACCTATTATTTTATTTCAGTCACATTTTTGCTGTATCCTAGCCTCCCTGCTTCTGGCCAAAGCTGGCAACCTTATTTAATAATAAACAAAAGATCGAATCCACCCCTTGCCCACGACATTTGAGCAGCGGGACTTCCTCAGAAATCTTGTTGGATTGTCCGACGATTTTTTGCAGAGGTTACAACGTTTTATTGATAAATTTTTGCTGATTGTTGGTATTTTTTCCCAATTGTTATGATTTACTACTTGGAACTTGTCAAAGTTTCAGTTATGTGACTCAGTTCCTTAAGGAGCTGCAATTTTTTTGGCACGCAGTTTATTATTAAGGAAAATATTAATATGTCTCAGGAAAAACTTAAAATTTCTTGCAATTTGCAAAATTACAGTTATATATACATATAAAGTAATTTTCAAGGAAATAATAGTCATTTGTAACCAACATTGATAGAGACTTAACACGTTTACCGCAAAAAGTTTATTAATAGTTTACAATGTGCGACATTTAACGTAATAAATGTTCTCCGCAGATCGTTCAACTTTTAATTTATACCGTCATAATCACCTTTAAGTACCGATTAAGCTTGTAACGAATATAATAATATTCCCAGCGACAAGTCTAATTATGCCCCATTATATCTATCATGCCATAAATAAACGTCGGACATATTAAACGGACCAACAATTTAAATTGTTTACAATTTACAATAATCGCGAGTGGGCCATTTGCATATTACACAATGTACGCATTATCTATGTGTAGGTAACGCATAATATAGAGTCTGATTGGTCTGGTATAGACAGAGGCGATGTAGAAGTGCATAATACGTGATAGACTTTAATGGGATTTGCGTCAATGCGCGGCAATTTTCGTAGCGCTCACTCGGATTTATTTTAAGAAATAAGTGAGTGTCGGTCTTGACCGAGCGTTGTACTGCCTAACTACTTCGGTTCTATAGATGATGTATACTTCATTTACCATAACAGACGAGGTATGTCATTACTTGCAAATTCGGGCCATGCAATACCATATTATTAAAATAACCAACTAACATATAACTTATTCATGTTCAATTAAAGATACTATGTTGGTGCCTACTGCTTTTCAAATTGCATGCTTGTCACATCTTCCCAATGTATTCCACCAATTTAGTATTGCTGTCAACTGTCAAAGGGTTATATTCTGGATTTGCAGTAAAGTGTGGGAATTTGCGTTTATACTTGGTATATATTTATTTAAAATAAGTAGTTATTACAACTAAACCATATCGAAACCATTGTGTAAACAATCGAAGGAGTTAATAGTTTCGTTAATCGTGTATTTCGACGCAGAACGTGAGAACAACTGGCCATTACTCCCGTTAACTTTCGTGCGAGGAGTATAAAATCCATATATTTTTAATGTCATATTCTTTACAGTATTTCGCTTTTAGAGAGTAACGAGTGTTCTAAACATTCATGTTGCAAACATAAGCAAAATTTCATCCATGAGTAAACAAGGAATTACATCCACTAACCCAAAACGAAAATGCATACGAAATAAATGTTGTAAAAATTGATTATTCTACTTATTGTCAATGTGCTATTGGAAACACAATTTATGACAAGTACGAAAACAGTGAGTATATACAAATATTGTTTACAGAAGTGGTTCTTTCACATACATTTTTCAGACTAACATAACACATTAAACATTTTGGACAGTGTTCTTAAAGAAAAAAGACTTTTGTATGGTTGAAAACACATTGTTGTGGTAGATATTATTTGTTCAAGAAAAGGAAGTTCATTACGAAACGATGGATGAAATATGGCAGATCGGAGGATGCATACAATAATATAAAGCGGATTGAATTAAATTAGTCTGGAAATTTGACGTACTTGGTGTGCAACATATTGGAAACGAAATTCAGAAGTAGTAAATCAGAGAGACTGGTTTGGATAGAGAAGAAACTTGCATACTAATCGTTACTGTGAATACTTTAAGCGATAATGGTCCTAATTAAATTTATTGTACTCACTTGTGCCTTTTTTGTTATTTTTTTTGCACTGCTATCATGATTAACATACTTTAAATCCTGATTTTCAAAAAGAATCATCACTAATATTAACGGTATATGTTATTTTTAAGAGTTTGTTTATTCACCTGTCAAAAGTGTTTGACAGTTAAATAACCTAACGGTTTGTTTACGTTTTGACGAACAGAAAATTTGCAACACGGTCGTGACGTCATAGCAAACTGACTCACGTAGTACCTCGTCTGCTATAATAAATGAACTTTTTTTTTATAGTAAGTATTGTGACTCTATTTATTCGGTAATTTCATCAGTGTTTAATGAAATAGTCAGAAGAATTTTGTGTCTTAACTTAAGTCAGCTAGAATTATCGAAGTAATGAAGGAGATATTCTAAAAGCTTTATTATTTATATTTAACCGCATAGCAAACTTCATTTGCGCCATAGATACATCTCCAGTTGAAGCAGTAAAGCGTAAGTAATTACAGTGTTGATTTGTATCGTAATATCCCCTTAAAACCTCTTGGATCACAGCCAATGTTAAAGGTCAGGATCATACGTTGAGGATGGTATTTTCTGGTGTTTTATTTCGCGGAAATACACGATGAAATATATGAGATAAACGCAATTATTGCTTACCACTTACAATTAGAAGCAGGAACTTATCAGGATGAAATCCATACCGGTATACGAATGGGTAAAATATAGCTTCACACTTACCTGGAAGAAAAAGAAAATTATTAAAACAATATCAAATGTGACTGTTAACATTAATGCATTTAATTCGAGTAATTTTGAGTAATTTATATTTCAATTTGTGTTTGAAAAAATATACAGTGACTGGCATAAATATTGCAACGTATGGGATTTTTTTTTTATTATAGAAATATTCAAAATTTATGATGGGAATAGGTTGTGCATGCCTAGGAACCCCAAAATTTATTTTGACATACGTCACGTGACCACTAATAGGGCGGTAAATTTAAAAAATATGCCATGAATTTCCAAAAAAGTTATTTAGAATTCAATTCTGAGACTGTGTGTTGCATTTTTGTGAAGCTTTTCAGAAAAAAAATAAAAAGCATAATTTTTCCAAATATGTATTGCTTAATTGAATTACATATTTCAATTCTTTCCGTTTATAGCAGCTCAACAGCAGTAGTATTTCTAAATCTGGTTGATACTCAAACAATTTTGTCAATTTTTGCATAATTAACAGAGCGAAAACTGAAAAGCACGTTTTCAGTATGACAAAAATTAAACGTCTTGGTTGGGATTTTCGGGGATAATATAATAGGTTCTTTCATAATTAACGTTAACCTAACTGCCGTTAAATATTTAATTATTCGAAACCGTAATAAGCTCCGCCTCTGATTAACGGATATTTAACTTTAGGTACAAATCATCTGTCAGTAAAAACATTCAGAGAGCGTGTACTTCCTTAAAAATTGTGTACCATATCGTACATATTTGCTTTGTAATACAAAAGCTTTGCTATGCGAATCTTTAATTCTCACACAACAATTTCACCATATTTGTCATAAATTTAAAGAAATTCCTTGGCTTAATATGCGGAACAAGGAGCTTGATTTATTCTAAATGTAATACCCCATTGTCATCGCATACAAAAGTAAGGTCAGATGACATGATATTCAAAAAAGTTATTTGTTATTATTTTTTCCTTTCTTTGGGTATTCCGGTTTTTTTATTTAATTATACAAATGTTCTTAACGTTTCGGAATTATATTTATTCCTTTTTCATATTTTATCATTTAGTTATTTTCGTTTTTTCCACCTTGGCGGTGTTGTCAATGGAATTTTTTAATTACATTTTAAAATATTTAAAATTGTAAAAGACACATTATTACATTTACAAATCTACAAACAAACATATACTGATAAATAACAAATATTTTAAAATGTAATTAAGAAATTCCATTGACAACACCGCAAAGGTGGAAAAATGAAAATAACTAAATGATAAAATATGAAAAAGGAATAAATATAATTCCGAAACGTTAAGAACATTTGTATAATTAAAGAAAAAAACCGGAATACCCAAAAAAATAATAATAAATCAACACCGGTTAAATAATCTTGAGGAAATTTAAAAAGTTATTTGAAAAAGTTGCTTAGAATTCAATTCTGAGGCTGTATGCAAATTTTTGTAAAGATACTTAAAAAAAATTTAAAATCACAACCCAGTGAACCAAATTCAAATTTCCCGCAATTATATTCAGTAACTTCAACTTAAACGTATTCAAATAACTATTAATCTAATACAAAATCGTAGCTAATTTCATGCTTTAATGTTGAAGTTACTAAAAATAATTGCGGGAAATTTGAATTTGGTTCACTGGGAATTTTTCCAAATATTGATTAATTGAATTATATATTGCATTTTTTTTTTCGCTTTTAGCAGCTCAACAGCAGTAATATTTTTAACTCTGGTTGATACTCAAACAATTTTGTCAATTTATGCATAATTAATACAGCGAATACTGAAAAGTACGTTTTTGGTATGACAGTTGTTATTGCAAGGGACTGTATCTAGAAATAATAATCATTCTAAACCACTTAGCAAACATTATTTTTATTGAAAATTATAATTTTTTTTTTATTTTCTGCATTAAAGTGAAAACCGTTAGTCCAAAACTGGTAACACTACATGCGCCCACCGAGGGTATTAAAGTAGTTTTTGAAATTAAGAGAACAACGAATAATAAACAGTAGGTAAAACAAAAATAGTAGTAATTACTCATTTACCAGAAAATTAAAATAGTTTACTCAGTGGCTTTTTCAAATAACTTTTTTGGATTTCATGTCATCTAACCTCACTTTTTGGAAATTCATGACATATTTTTTAAATTTACCGAACTACTAGTGGTCACGTGACGTATGTTAAAATAAAATTTGGAGTTCCTAGACGTGCACAACCTACCCTCAATAAAAAAATTTAGTATATTTTAATAATAAAAAAATTTCCCATATGTTGCAATATTTATGTCGGTCACTCTACTACAACTTTAACATACTGGATGTTCGCCACCAATATGAAACGTTAGATAACTTCAATATCATAATATCATTATCATAACATAGGTATCTAAAAGTATAATTAAATCTGCACTGAGATATTTCAAAATTTGGTCTACTTATTCTAAATGGTGATTAAATTACAACCGTCTTTTTCAAACTATGAAAATCCTAACATAACACTGAGAAATTAACGAGTTTAAGCCTATATAGAGTTCTTATATTTTATTTTTTCAAAATCTATGGATATTTTTCAAAATGCAACATTGATTGGGATATTTAATTTAAGAAAATGGAATTGTAGGCTGATACCGATGTTACGAAACCTCCTCTGTATAAATGCCAATATAGAAAACTCACAATCCCGCAACAATTTATAAAAACTTTTTCGTTTCTGCTACTATTTACGAGTTATAGAAGTATTCCCTCCTAGTGAACCACCCTGTATAATAAACGCCCCTTTTCATTTCCTCGCATGACGTATTATCCAGCATGTATTAGTAGTGCGAAAAACTCTTAACATGCGCAATATGTATATATACATATTTCTGATGTTATCTCAAACGCAATTACATATTATATGCCGATGCATACCCAACCTTTACATTACCCCTACATTTCTTTCCCCCTTTTTCAATACGCATGCAACGCAAAGATTATCATCGCGAGTATGCACAAGTTGGTCTACTGCCCATGTTCGCGTGAAAGCTATCGTGTCCGCTCGAAAAAAGCCTTTTCTAAAAGCGAAAAAGATCACGCGAAATGAACCGACATTTTTAATCTCGTTCGAAAAAAAATTCTCCCTGCGAGCGAAATCGCCCACAAGTCCGCGTGACAAATCGTAGGGGAAATGGAGACAAATGCTTTTAGAGAGTATATTTTTACCGCGCCGCTGATGGTTAACTTCACATACAAACGTAATTGCTCTAATATGTTACTTTAGTGGCGAAAAATCGTGCGTGCACGTCAAAGCTGTCCAGATAAAATTGGTGATACGGGCTTATAAATTAATGAGTTTAAAATTGGCCTCCTGAGGAATTATTAATGAAACACTGTATTACCATATTTTGACGTCTTTTATAATAGTAACAGTGGAAATTTTGGGATTGAATTGCACTGAGAAAAATACTGGACGTGATAAATGATTTTGAAATTTAATTGTGTTATGTTTATACATGAAATTATTTAAATAAAAAATTAAAATTAAATGCAAAAATCTTTTTATAAATTACTATTAAAATTAGCTAACTTGCGAACCTACACTATCACTAAAATTAGATAGATTCCTATTAAACTCTTTTGAAACGCAAAGTGTTAGATGGCGCTGTATAATTCGCGATAAAAAAAACTTCCTGGAATTACTAATAATTAACGAAGTTAATTAATATTTGAATATTAAAGATTACGCTTTAAAATTAAATTAATAAAATCGATTAATAATTTTAAATCACAACGTTCAAATTCAGATACTCGTACCGTGCACAGTTGGTACAATTGACCGTTGTTTTGACGTTTCGTATATCACTCTTATTTGAGCTGAATTATTAAATCAGTTTAAAAAAAATCCGGTCCATGCGAAATGAATGAATTTACTAGACTGAAGTGTGAAGTGAAGGGAAGTGGCTTGCTCAGGAGCGTGCGATTCGGGTTTGCTAAGGGGTGTCTGGGTGTCTAGAACGGATAACCTTTATCTCATGCGTTCTTAAATTCAAATTGGATTTCTTCAGGGATTTACATTAGGAATGGGTAATACACAATAAGATCTAATTCTTTATCTACTATAACAAAAATTCTTTGCTTATAGGACGGAGTACGTGATTGAGTGAGGTTAGGTTAGATTTCTGATCATTAAAATCCAATAAAACGAAAGTGACGCTTTCTTCTGATGAGACAGAACTCAATTTTGCCGAATTGCAAATGCGAACCCAAAATTTAGAAAATTTTCGTGGATATTGCTCAAAATTCCCTTTTTGAAATGGAATTTCATTGTCAGAAACATGTTCTCCAGGTAAAATTACCCCTTTTTGATGTAACTTCTACATTAAATTTCTCAAATTCTAGATCTATCAAAAGGTGTTTTGAATTGCAAATTTTGATTAAAAAAAAAGGAATTTAAACTACAAAATCTCTTCAGAAACGGGCTCCTGAGTACCTAAGGTATCTTTTGATATGCTTCAAGTACCTACTGTGAAAATTGTTATTCCTTAAAATTGTAAGTAATGGTATTTCGCTATACTAACATCAAATTTTTAGATTTACACTCTTTTACAGTCATTTTTACAAGCCATTCACGTTACATTCTTTGTACATGGATGTCTAATTATCTAATACTCGCATCTGAAGATGTTTAATGGGTTAAATCTGTGAAACTGAACTGTGAATTAACATGGAATTTATTTAAGAGTGAGTAAATTTAATTTCTAATAATTTGAATGAATAGTGCCTGATTAAATTATGAATTTTGAAAGATTTTATTTCTTGGTTTTTGTTTGACTCGATGAGATTTTTATGTGGTGATTGAATTGTCTGTGTGACGTTGGAATGTAGGTTAAGACTTTTCTTTTCAACTTTGAACGTTTCTGATGCCCTTGGTTGATGGAATTCGACCGTCCTTGTTGTCCTCCAGAGCGAATCATAGTTTCGTACGAATCGATTTGTCTGGTGTTTCGTTGTGTGTGTTTGTGTTTTGTGAAATCTTTTACAATAGACTGAGTTAATGATACTATTGAATCAGTACAATATATTATTATTTCTACGTACAATTTTCATAAAATTATTAACGATATGAACGCAATAATGTATTAAATCACATCTTTTTCGTTAGTTCAATGATTTGCAATTTATTGCAAGAATGAACAGATAGCATACCTTAATGAAAGGTGTAGAGCAGTGATTGAATTTCCGACTTACGCTGCTATAAATTGAGTGAGTAAAGCTTGACGTGTGGCCTCTAGAGGGCGTGTATCTAAACGTGATCTCTAAGAGGAAAATCGAGCATAATACTTCAGACACGATGCTGATGAAAGTAAATTTTTGCGCTTGATAAGTAGAAACTCACATTTCCATTCTCTTTTCTGATTATTTGGTGATGCCTTTACAATAGACCATGAGCCCCTGCCATGGTGGCATTCTTACGGTTAATTGTTTAGGCATCTTCTTCTAATGTTAATAATTAACATTTATTAGGATTATGAATAACATAGATCAGTGGTTCTCAAACTGTGGTACGTAATTTTTAGGGGGTACGCGGCCGGCCAACAATAAAATAAAACAACCCGGGACACGTATGGACACGTTGACGTGCGCGCGCCACTAAGGGCTTAGTCATCAGAGTGGGGCTGTGTGGCCGGCCAATCACTCGTGTCACTGCACTGCAGTAGCATTGCCTGTTATTACAAGCTCGCTCTCAGTATTGTGTTATTTTTGTGGTGTGTTGTGTTATTCTGCGGACACTCAATCCTGTTGAAACACGTTTACGGACATCTGTGTTGAAAACTGAGTCAGTACCACGTAAGTGAATTTTACAATAAAATTTAACAATGGATAAATGGCTCCTAAAGAAAAGCCTCATGAAGATCTGCATCAAAATTCTGGGCCATCAACTTCACAAAATGAAAGTAGACCTGAACGTCTTGTTACTAATGAGCAGCTCAAGGAAAAAATAAAAAAACCCGAAAAACTGGCAAATGAATGTAAAAGTAAAAAGAGAAAATATGACGAGTTGTACTTAAATTAGGTTTTACTTGGACTGGAAGCTCAGACGAGCCTAATCCACAATGCGTTGTTTGTTCAGAAATTTTATCAAACAATTCTATGAAACCTTCTCTTTTTAAAACGCCATTTTGAAAGCAAACATGAGAACTTAGTCAAAAAGGAGTTCGGTACTTTGAACGTCTTTTGGAAGATTTGAAAAGTAGGAAAACACGATAAAACACTTTTCTGGTGGCAGAACAAAATGAAAGTGCTCTAAAAGCTTCTTACAAAGTTAGCCATTTAATTGCGAAGTCTGGTAAAAAACCATACTATTGGCGAAAACCTAATCCTCCCTGCCGCAGCAGAAATTGTTTCTTGTATGTTTGGAGAGAACGAGGCAAAAAGAATTACAGCAATTCCATTATCAAATGATACAGTTTCAAGAGAATTAGTGATATGGCGTATGACACAAAAGAACAACTTGTTCTCAAACTCAACATCTGGAATTATCCATGCAAGGCAGTGTTTCTGATATTTTTAATATAGAAAAGAAAACTGAAGCAATGGTAAAAAAGATCATTCTCTGGAAAAAACAAATAGAAAATAACAACTGCGAGCCGTTTGAAAGATTACTTACATTTTGCAAGATAATGAGAAAAACATATCTGATTCACTGAACTCAAGACTCAAATGGGCCAGCATTTGAATGCATTGAAGATCCGCATAAGAGAGTACTTTCCACCTTTGGAGAAACAGTATAACTGGATACGTGATCCCTTTAATGCTGATGCTATGGACACTAGCCTGACTATCTTTCAAAAGGAACACCTCATTGAAGTATCATGTGATCTCACGTTGAAAAACAAATATTTGACTGCTGGTACTACATTTCTGGATCGGTATTGGGAAGGAATACAAAGAACTGTCAAGCACTACTGTTAAATTTCTTGTTGGGTTTTCCACCACTTATTTATGTGAAAAGGGTTTCTCAAGTTTAACCTATCTTAAAAATAAATCTAGAAACAAATTAAATGTTGAAGATTTTATTTAACCAAGTTAAAACCCAATTTTGATAAACTGTGCAAAGGGAAACAAGCTCACCCTTCTTACTAATCTCTTTGAAAGTAAGCGCTTTTTTTTCTTTAAATTTTGTGTGTGTTTGCTTTTAATATAATAAAAATGTTTGTAAACAATATCTCTTTGTTTTTAGTTAAACATGATGCGTAATTCAGTTTCAAAGGTTAACACTATACTTCTATGCTACATAGAAGGCTTTAAGATTTGTTTAATATTTTAATTATAGTTTACTTAGTACCGGTAACTGAGAAGGGTACCTAAAATGTTTTGTGGGTAAAAAGGGGTACAGTGTCTAAATAAGTTTGAGAACCACTGACATAGATTAAGTCAACCACTTTTTCATTCTTTTGTTCAAGTTTCAAGTTGTTAGAACATAGCTGGTGTCATTACAAAATCTCATATGTCATTGAACGAATCAAGCTACCATTTCATTTCTAATGATTTAAGTTTATTTACTATTACACAATGAATGATTACTCAATAAATTTATTCGTTATTTAATAAAATCTTTTTCATTGATTTTATAAACTCATTCTTTCGATCAATTTTGATGTATTAATTAATGTGAACAACGGTTTCTTTCATTGTTTCAGGACCAATTTTTGGTTCAGTGTAACAGTGACTTTAGCGGAGACGCATAAAATATCTGATTTCTCATTTTTAATTTGGGATAATTGTTTCTGGAGAATTGGCAAAGTAATGATCAGTGTCTGAGATCTTTTTTTATTATAATATAGGAAAATATACATGACTAATTAATAATTATGTCTTGATAATTCACTTTATCCATTCATTATACTTATTTACCAACATCCTGCATTAGATGCAATTTATTATTTAATGTCCCTAAAAGAGTTAGTGCTCTTTAAAGTTGCTCAACCGCATTCTTCCATTTAATCCAATATCTTAAACTGCCACAGATAAATTTCTGAGAGGCGCCAAAGGTTTCAAACACTCGGCGTCTAGAGCCGTTGAAAATAGCCACTCGCAGTCATCATCTACACTTTTATGCTCTGATTTCTCTCTGTTTATCTCTTTATGATTTACGTAAGTCGACGCAGGTGTTAAGGAGGAACGCGGTTTCATCTCACACGCACGATGCTCGTAAATTTCTGTTGTATCGCCGTTTCATAGTGCAGTCGGTAGTTAGTCCGGGAGAGATTTAGCGATGGCCGATTTATAATTATAATCAAGCTTATTGGGCTGTGTCGACAAAAGTCTGGCCCCGGGTATAAATCTACCAATTTGTTCTTGTCCGATGGCGGTTATTAATAATTTAATAAGAGACACTCGGAGAAAACGGTTAATTGGTGTAACGGAACGATTTTTCCCAACAGAAACTGGAGGTGGTCGCAGACGAAATTATGTTCTGGTGAAATTTATGGGTGCCGAACGGAATCGGGGCACGCAAACACAGTGAGATGAATTATGATAAACACGGCTGAAATATATTTACATTCAGAAAAAAAAAAAAAATAATCCCGTGATTATTATTTAGGAGTTGTGAAGAAATATTTGACAGAAAATTAGAAATACATACATTAGAGGAGGGAATTATAAAGATTGTTACGGCTTTTTTTGCTTCGCTTACCTCGATTTAGTTCTCCGCTAGTCTTTTCGACAAGCTTTTGTAATCCTACTTTCGCCCTATTTCCGTACTGTATCCTTCAGAGATGCTCCTATGTCTTGTAATTCCTCAACGTAAACTTTATCGTTTAATTTTTGGCTTTCAAATTTTTTTCTTTCCCCTGTTAGTGCGGTAATTTGTATCTTTTAGTCTCATTTACTTACAGATATTTCCTTATACTTAATACGGTCTTAGATTTTCGTTAATTTCTTTTCAATTTTAGTAACTTCCTTCAATTCATGTTTTGACATTTGACGTTTCACTTGTAGGAAGGTTAAGGCTGTCCGATATACACATCCCGGCATTATCGATTCTAAGCATTCGATTCGAGTTGTCGATTGAGTGTTCCTTTCATCTGCCCTATTTTGTGTTTACATCTTTTCGACGTCAGAGGGCACCTCTATGTCTATTTTCTTATTTTATTTATCTGTCTTCTGATTGGTTGGATGACGTATTCTTGCTTCCGCTTCCTTCCGGCTTGCTGGCCATTCTGGGTTGTTCTTGCGTGTTCTTACGAGTACATCTTCCTATTTTGGAAATTTTGGGATATTTTCACACGTCTGTGGATTTTTATTGGAAGATTGCTTGAAATAATCATTGGCCGTATCTTCGCTTGTGTTTGGTATGGAATTTTTGTGAATATCACGACTGATGGGTCCGATAAATTCGGGATATAATTTACCCTCGCAAACTAAATTTGAATTTAATCATGAGAAGTAAAACTTGGGTGAAAGAAAACTGACTTTCTTAATTACTCCAAAAATTGAAAAAGGTTTGATCAAAAATAAAGGAACAGGAATTAAAATGACGTTAATTAACAAACAAGAATTTATTATATAAAAAAAGAAAAAAAAACATTTAGTTACAAATTGCAGAAAAAAAAAACCATGAGCTCAGGGCTCTGGCCGAAATCAAAAACTGCATTAGACTCTAGATTACAAAAGGACAATGCTAAAAGCAAAAAGGTAAAATAGTTCAGGAAGATAGTCCTTTTTTAATCAAACAATCCACGTGGTTTCAAAATTAAACAACTGAATTAAACGTGGACAAATCAAGTAAATTTACACAATTGAAAAACTAAAAGCAAGCACAAAGCTTCTATTCACCAACCGAGGTGATAAATTTATAAAATAACAGATCAGCAAACTAGGAAACGGAAAAATTTAAACTCTTAAAATTATCACGAGGGAAATTCAACTACTAATATATCTTCTGCACGAAATAATAAAAAGATCTTACATCAAAATTGTGCACACAATAATATAATATCAAATTATATATAGCGAGTTCCTTGATGGATGAATAAATCAAAATTAACGAAACAAATCTTTAAATAAAAATGAAATACCAAAATGGCAGCTAACAAAATAAAAATTTACATCTACTTACACGGGCATCATTCAGGGGAACTGGCCTCACAGGTTAAAAATCGTATACATATAAAAATCCCTCACGCGCTACGTCTAGCGCAACCGCATCAAAAATCAGTCCCCAACGGACAAAATCTCAAAAGATAACATAAACAATACAAGTGAACGCAATATGTACAGCTGAATGAAATTAATTTAAATAAACTGAACAATAAAATAAATAAATTAAACAAATAACTCAATTCATAAACTCTTATAAAATACACAATTGAAATTGTGGAAACTCTTTCGAAACCTTGATAAAGACTGATCGGAATGAACAAGAAAAAAAAACTGAATTTGCAAAAACAGCGGGGTGCCAGACCACAGCAGTATGTTAGACAATATCCAAAGGTAATAATTGTTTGACATTACCAAGGTTTGTTATTTTCAAATAAACTTTTCTCCCAGTGTCGGTGTTATTCCTTTTCGCAATTATTCAATTCAGTTCCAATCATAAACAGACATCATCTCAAATTTTACCTCATCGAGAATCTACCTATCAACTTTACAACCTTGATGTTATAGTCCACAAATTACGATTCGTTCGTGTGTAATATGTAAATTCCCCCTCATATCGACACACAAAGTTAATAATAACCCACAGCTACCGTTCTTCGAAAGATTGCAGCGCGACGAACAGTGGTAACCCACCTGTAGTATGAATACATAAACGTAAAACCGTATAATGATTTTAATTATGGTGATGCGTCGAGCATAGGAAATATTACAGTGTTGCAGAAAGAGTCCACCAAGGCAGGAAGGGACGAGAAGCGATATTTATTTGATTGGTTTCGTTGTTGATAAAAAGTTTAGCATTGTATTTAGGAGAAAGCGAATACCGGATGTGATTTTAAGAATAATTTTGGTAATATTTCAAACGACCAGATGTTCGCATAAGCAAATAAACAAACCATATTTTACAACTGAGCTCCAAAACATAACGAATTCCAAATCACGTAAGTGTATTAAACCAGCCATAAAACAACGTTTATTATTACCGTATCCGAACAAGTGTTCACATCCCCACTAAGATCTCATAAAATCCCTACAATAACATCTCCAAAAATTCCAACCCGGCTTAAAACGCACAATCAGTCAGTCAGTCATTGTTATTCATGAGAAGGCCCGTCCTGATGTCCATTGTAACTTCACCGCTTCGGCTTTTTCTCGCCTTTACGATATCCAGATGTCAGACGAGTAGGGTGGTTATTGTAAGGGATACCTACACCCCTCCGCCCGCACGTCTAACAAAACAAAATACACCCATTGAGATGTAAGCGCGCTTACTGCCTTCTAGTTCTGTGAAAATCCGGCCGATATTGTCCTAGGGGTAGGGCCAGTAATCCTTAAGTGATATCTCATGTGTGGGGTTTGTTATCTAGGCTGCTAACGATCTACGGGAAGTTATTTGTTGATATAATGTGTGCCCCCATAAATGTCGTTAACTTCTTATTAACTGTGCTGTATAAATAGCAGGGGGAGATATTTTTAGAAACAATTTTCTTAACGTGCACATATTGGTTTTACGACATATTGTGTGGGAGATTTTATTATAGTGTTAAATAATAAGCTATCGCAATTATAAACATTTAATTTTAATTAATATCACTATCTACACTCACAGAAAGATTTACTTGAACTAAGAATGTCTCTCTTTAATTATCCGCAATAGAATATTACTTTAAATTTAAACTAAAAATCATTTCATCTTTATCCGTTAAGTGACGATGAAATATTTAATATTATCCTGAGAATTTCATGCAAATCCATCTGCTGGTATTGATGGAATACTATGTAATATTCTAAAGTATTTTGCTGCTTATAGTTGCAATCCATTATCATCAATCGTTAATCAATCTTTTTCTGAGGGTACATACATTTCCTGAGAGATTGAAGAGTGCTAGCTGGTGCCAATACATAAAAAATTCAGTAAATTACAGGTATCAAACTATAGACCCATATCTATACTACGTAGTGCTGCGGTAGACACCCCGTTTTTCGCGAGTGTATTTTGAGTTGCATATTTTGATTTGTTTACTCCGTTCAGCCGTTATTCAATGTACCGAAAATTTTCACAAATTTAGATTTTGTTTTGTATAAGTTTAGTTAAAGAGTTTATTGTTTCATTTTATTTAATTAAGTGTTAAAGTTTTTTTTTTTAAATTAATTCTATTCATTTATTTGTCTAGTGTTTGCTAGTTAGATTTAATGCGGATTTCTATTAATTTGTGCGATTGTTACAACTGCGCTGTTAGATTTTAAGAGAGGGATTTTCGTAAGAAAAACAGTTGTAGAGTTTTGTCAAGCAGTTCCTTGTTCGACTATTGACGTGAGTAGACGTATTTTTGTATTTTTCTTTCTTTGTTGCCATTTTGTAATTCTTTTTAGATTGAAATTTTATTTTTATAAAGATTTAGTCCATCAAGGAATTCATATTTTAATAATTGTTAATATATTGAAGTGTGTACATTATAGATATAAGATCATTTATTATTTTTGTTCCGGAAGATATTTTGTTTAGTTTTTTCTCTCATTATATTTTAAAGAGTTAATTTTCGGTTTTTCAATTTTGCTGTTTCATTTTTTTTTATCAATCACCTCGTCTGGGTGAGTAGAAGCATTGTTCTTACATATAGTTTTGTTTTTGTAAATTTCTTGTAATTGTCTACGTTTAATTTATTTTAATTTGAAACCACGTGGATTGAAACTTGAAATATTTAGGATTATCTTCCTGAACAAACAAATCTTTTGCTTTGCATAGGAAATTGTATTGTCCTATTTTAATTTAGAATCAAATGCAGTTTTTATTTTAGGCCAGAACATTCAGTTCACGGTTTTTTTTCTGCACAATCAGTCATTAAACCTATTTTGATTAATAAAATTGATTGTTAATTAACGTCGTTGGGTTGAAAATTCTGTTCTTTTATTTTCAATATAAAATTCTTCTGTTCTTTTATTTTATATTGAACCTTTACAATTTTTCGGGTAATTAAGGAAGTCAGATTTCATTCACTCACAATTTACTTTTCGTGGTTAGATTCAAGTTTTAATTCGCGAGGATAACTCTGAGGTTAATTGTTCTTTTGCGCCCTTTTAAAATTTGATCCGTTGAGCCAGCTAATTTAATTTTCTTTTTCATTTTGAAATTCATTTTTGCAATTTCATTTAATTCAATAAGTACACAGCAGTATTTTTCTAAAAATCTTCGAAAGGGTAATGTACGAGCACTTAATATCGTTTTTAACTAATAATAATTTAATTGCTCTTAGCCAGTACGGGTTTGTCAATGGTAAGTATACGGATGACACGATATTTGTATCACTTGTTTTACTGTATCAATCTATTGATGAAGGGAAACTGGTAAGTAGTTTATACTTCGATTTATCGAAAGCCCTTGACAGAGTTGACAGTGTTAATCACGCCCAGCTTCTGAGTAATGGTATGCACTATGGTATTAGAGGCCGCTTTGAAGTCGCTTCTCTCCTATTTATCAGGCCGTTCGCAAAATGTTTATAATCGGTGGGTGGTATGTTTTCGTCAGCTATAAATGTTGACAAGGGAGGTCCCGCAGGGATCAGTTCTTGGACTCTGCTATTTGTCTTGTTTGTGAATGATCTCCATAATTCCTTTGCAGATGGCGATCTGTTTCAATTTGCTGATGACACTACTGCGGTCATCTCAGGTCGAACGGAGGCTGAACTGGCACAGGTTGGCAATCAGTATTCTGAAGCGGCAATTGAAGTCGTGGTGTTTGCAGTAACGAACTTGAAATTAGACGAATCTAAACAATGTATGTTAATATTTATACAAACCGATGTATATTCAGCATTCTCCATTGGTACGGTTTGAGATCCAAACCTATCACTGTAATAAATAGTACTAAATTTATAGTCTGTTTTTATTGATATGGATCTTACATGGAATAGCCACGTAAATGCTCTATGTAAAGAACTGTGTTTCTTCAGTATGCGTACGCCAGTTGAAAAAACAGTGTCAGTTAAGAAATGCTTTGATATATACCACTAGCATATCTCATCAAAGGTTGAGATGGTATGATGTTCTCCGGCTTTGTCTTCTAATTTCCACGATGTTTTATTCTGAAGAAGAGGATTCTGAGAAATATATTCATGTTAAAAAGTATTGATAATTGTCGTTCATTTTTAGGGACCATACCTGCTGACATTACCAGGCATTTTTATTTAAGAGTGCGCAGTGTACGTGTACACAAAAAAGAGAACCAAGTAAACATGATTTTGTGTTTTTTATTTTAACATAAACTAAAATTTTAAAAAGCCATGTGTTCGAAACTGTGCCCCCTCACTTCGATACATTTATTTATTCGCAATTGGAATGCTATTCAACGATACAAAACCGTACTTTATTCAGTACTTGACAAGTTGTGAATACTTACACATTTCGATCCCATTTAGATTATTAATTATTAATCCAATACAAATTAGTTAGTGTTGAATATTTGAACAGTAATGGAGGCTACGGAGGGTATGATAAAGTAAAGTACTTCGTTGTTGAATGGCTTTTTGAAATGTTATTTAATGTTAAAATAAAAAAAAAAACACAAAATCATGTTTGCTTGCTTCTCTTTTTTGTGTATTTTTTCTAGACGTTCATAATCATTCTGTTACGAATCGAAAAAAAAAGTTTCAAACAAAAACTACATGCTTGATGGCGTAGAATCCGAATCTGCAATACAAAATGGGTGTTCCCATTTAAGATTAAATATTAAAACTAATAATATATATTCGTTCATATTCATATTATTAACAAAATTATTTATTGAACCTATGAAAATATAGTTAATGATTTGTTATAGTAATGAAAAGCAATTTATTTCTCTAATGAAGCTTGTAGTTACTTAATCAAAGATTGTAAATAATATTTTATCCTAACAATGACGCATTTCGTTCCGTCGATGAATTTTTTTTTATTTAATCGCTAAATCGTGAACTATAATATTTGTTTATTCAAGTATCTAAGCTAAATATGCATTCACACAATTTGCAAAAATAATAATTGTACGTAGATATTAACGATAAATCTGGGTGCATAAAAACGTTCTCGCTTTGTTAGCATAGTATAAATAAACACGTAAACTATAATTAGATAACGCCCCTCTATCAATTAACGTATTCAATAACAATTCTGTCCCGACAACAAACGGTAGCAGGTTTACAACGGCGTAAAAAGATAACGCCCAGATATCCGATTCAATTAAAACGACAACTCCCTTATCGCGTCCAAGCGAAGGACGATGTTTTGCATCAGGTACCGCGCCTTGATAACCCTTCCTCGTTTCTATTTTTTACTCGCCGGTCGCAGCGCTTTAACTATATAGGTGTTGATCGTTTCACTGTGGGAACTTCCTGCCCGCTATAAGTCTGGACGCGGTTTATTAGTGATACATTTACGCTGACTCGAATTAGCATACGTTAATGGGTGCACCATTTTATGTATATGTTGTTGTGATTTATATATATATACTGCCATCCGATGAGATCGAGTGTATATTTACTCCCCCAGGTCTCGGTTTAAAGTTCTGTAAACGACCTGTCGACTAGCGTGAAATTGTGTAACTAACAGGTCGGTTCGCAACGATGATCGATAAGATCATAGACGTCGTGGAGATTAATTGTTTTCCGCATCGATTAGTTGTTGATATGTCAGATTGTGGAATTGTCACGTCTCGCTTGTGTATAACAGAGGAGCGATGATTAAAGTTATAGGTTCTTTTATGGATGATGTTATAAATAGTCCATGCCGGAAGGATTTGTAAACTACGAACAAATATAACGTCGTTTATTAATTGATTTTGTGGGGGAGGGATTGCTTTAAATGATTTATTAAAAGTCTATTTAACATGTATTTTTCTTTATTTGGGTATGCCTACCGCATAATTCAAAAAAATTACATATGTATGTTGAATAGTAATTTATTATTACGTTTAGGGATTTGTTTTTTATTCCTTTTTAAACATATCATATTTAAACATATCATATTCTGTGTTCTGCGTCATTGTTCTGCATTATATTACATCTAAGGATTGCAAGCAAAACAACACCCCACTTTTCCTACCTGCCTTTGTTAACAAGTGCATTTTCATTTTATGATTTTTTGTGTGGATTTTATTTATCTCTCAAAAAAAAAAGTTTGAGTTACATATATGTGATTTGTGCTCTGGAGTTTTTAAAAAGTTTAAAATCGTTTTTCGTAAAGAGTAAGTGTCTCATTTTTAATATTTAAAAATAATAATATATAAGAGGCAACATTTCACGTATTTAAATTAATAGCAATTTTGAATATACCACATTATGAGAAGACATGATGCAACATTATCGTAAATAAATTAAAATTTGAACTTTAAATAATTTTTTTACTTCTAACAACTGTTGAAAATAATCAAATACAAATATTTATTACAAAATCCTAATATTACGCCTTAGATTGTGTAAAATATGTATCATTCTAGCTTAACTTCTAACCCTATTTTCTTGGAGAATCCTCATTAATGTCACATGAAAAAAAAAAATTTTCATTAACTGAATTACTCGTAAATGCAAAAATCGTAAATTTACAATCACTAATTACATCAGATTTATTAAGGCCAATTTAATGTCTAAGTTGTACGTCGACCGCCATCTTCAGTGAGTGGATATCAATAAAACATGCGCCGCTGTATCAACCCCACTACATTCATAATACGAATCATTAACCCTCCCTACACCGGAGTGATACGACACGAATAGGACAAGCGACACAACCGGTATAAGAATTGTTTCCCTACGAATAATTAACATGTTGGGCATAGAAAAAAATGTCTTTAGTGGAAGGTTTCTTCAAACCATTTTTCAAATATTCCCGTAATCTGAGTATATTTGGGAAACTAATGCCATTGATGGCAAAAATACTCCAAACTGTGGCACTGGTAATACTAATAAACTTCTCTAGACCCCTCACCACAAACTGCACTGAACTGGACGTACGTTTCGATAGCAAAGCTATCATCATCAGCAGAAACACTAAACTAAGTACGTCCAGTTTAGTGCAGTTTGTGATGAGGGGTCTAGGAGAAGTTTGCAGTAATGTCACTGAAATGCTAATTAAATTTTTGCCACTACGGGAGCTATTTTAGAAAGCCAATTGACAATTAGATGAAAATGCGATGCTATTAAAAACAGGCTAATCGCCGTAGAAAGTTATTCAATTCCCTATCTTGGCCATTCGCTAGCCTGCATTGAGCGAAATTAACAGGAAATCATCATGAAACTAACCCTGAAACACGAATAGATTCTTCCGAGTGGTCATTTTTAAGACTTCACGTGATATATTTTCTTGTAATTCCAAAATTGCCGTTTTCAACTCGATCAACTCCACTTGACGGTATATAAAATCTGTTGCAAATATAAACAACTATATAAGTACTATATATCAAAAACAGAAAGAAACAAAAGATCATATTTATTACA